>JBAMHX010000007.1:14292131-14304631 GCA_037177515.1 Pseudomugil tenellus | reverse complement strand
TTCAAGCATGTAACAGAGTCAAAAACACAAGTATGACATGTAGGCTTTGATTATGTTTGGTGATGAATACATTTATCTGTGTGTCGTTGTGAGTGTGTGTGATATGCATTGCAGCTTTGCAGCTTGAGGGGGATGTTTGAACGTGTCTGTGTTTTCAAAGAACCCCCTCTGTGTTGCAACATGGTCTTGCACACTCTCCTATACTCCAGATGGTGTAGGTGACTCACACACACACACAAACACACACACTTACAGACAACCACACACTTTGTCACACAAATTTAAACTGCCAGACAGACATGGAGTAAGCAGCGGAGATGTAAATGATTGCAGATTAGTGACGAATTTTGATTAATTACTCCTGATACAGGGTGAATGTTCATTGATGTTTAGCAAAATGTATAATGATCCACATTATATAAGAAGTTTCACATACTTTTGCTTGTAAGTAAAAAAGTGCACACACCCTTTCTGAAAGCTCCAGTCAGGCTGTTTCTAGGCATTACATGCATATAAAAGCTCTGTGATACCACCTCATTAAGTCTCCACAGCAATGAGTGGAGAAAGAGAAAAAAAGCAACAATAATAAAATATAAATCTACAATACTGGAGGAAAATTAGAAAGACTGCGAAAAAAAATAAAAGACAGAGCAGAGGTCTTAGACTACACTCTGAAAGTCTTAATGAGAAATAAAGATTTTATTTTAAACAAATGAGTCAACATGTTGGAGCTACTGCCAGGAACTAATTAGGCAAGCAGTTAGCAGAAAAGCTTTGAGCAGGAGGAAAAAACTAGCCTGACTTTTTCCCAAGTTCACAAATCCGCTTATCTGTAAAGCTCTGAAGCCTTTCTTTTATTAATCTGTGCACAGACATGTAATAACAAAAAAATTGCAGTTGTAGGAGTCATAAGCCCAAATCACACTCTCCCTCACGATGCTTGTCATTTTGAGACCATAACCGTGTCCACCTAATAAATATAGCAGCACTATACAAGTAACTGGATAATGTAGCCTACTCATAATGGAGAAAAAGAACAGCTTGTTCCCCTAAATAGGAGTCATCTTGATAAGTGGAAGGTAAAAAGATTTCCAAGTTGATCTTTAACAAAAAGTAATTTATATTATAAGCCTTGATAATTAAGGTGATGTTATCTAGTTAGCAACATTGTCATTAAGATTAACATCATGTCTTGACACATAGTTTCAGAGCTTCTGTGGAGATATGTTTTCTAACTTTCCAGCCTTACACACATTACGTTCCAGACCTGTAATATCCCAGACACTCCATGTTCGGGGAAATATTTAGGCCCTTTCCGACAGTTAGAACCTTTTGCTGTTCCTAAAACCTTATAAGATGTAGACCAGTTTTTTCACGCATTCAGACATATAGGATTGCTGGTCAGAAGTCAATTTCTATAATCGTTTTAGCTCCTCCTCTGAAGCAGGGTCTTTCCATGTTTCCATGGAACTACATCTGATGTTGGTGGTAGCTCCACCCTTTACCACCATAACATTTGATACTTTTTACTTATATGACAAATACAATCAGGGCATTTTTAATAATGATGTGATCGTCCATAATTAATCCATAATTAATCATCCCGTCATGCAGAAAGAAAACACTGTGGCCGCAATTTGCTCCATAGCGGTGCTTCATGCGCTCATTATTTTTCACAGGTTTTCTTTTGTTTCAGAGCAGCGCTGAGTACACATCACCTTGTAGATGGTTGCATCAAAACAGACCCTACCAACACGTGTCTCATGTGCAAATGCAAAATAAACTGGTTCTCCTGGAAAGGACAGTTATTAGAACTATACCATTCTTAGAACTGCGTTTCTATAACTCATCTGTCAGAAAGAGCCTTTTGATCGTTCAGTGACATGTTATGTTATATTGTTGGAGATGTTGTTGCAAATAGTTTTGGAAACGGGCTGCACGGTGGCGCGGTGTTGTGCAACCGTTCTGACAATGACCATAAACAGCGGTTGTAAAAACAAACTTACCAACTGAATCTTCCAACTCTGAAGTGGTTGTGTACATTCTAAAGTGGTAGCATGTTGTATACCTTTCTGAAAGTGTTAGCAGCTGTGTAACCATTCTGACAATGAATGCAAAAACTGATTGGTCTCAAAAATGAGGACTGACCATGACCAGTTCGTCGATCTTCAAACTCCAAAGTAGCTGTGAACTTCTGAACGTGGTAAAATGTTTTATAAACCATTCTGAATCATGCAGCAACGTGTATCCATTATCTTCCAAGCAATTGCAACACTTAACAAACCATTCTGAAAGCAGTAGGAGTCAGCATGTCACTGTTCTGACAGTGATCACAACATCACTAAGTGGTTGCACCCATTCATAGCAGTGTTCTCAACCACAGCCACCAAAGGATCTCATCGTCACTCCTTTTATAGAGTATGAGACAGTCTGTTGTCTGGATTGTGTCATCTGATAGATACGGTTGTTTGATAGATAAGGATGTTTTGTGGACTGAAATTACAGGAGCAAATTCTGAAGAGTGTGGGAAGCCAAAAAGACTACCAAGAACTTGGATTCAAAGGTTAAGTAAAGAAGCAATGGTCTGAAGTCATAGTATGGATGCAGAGAAGGAGAAGGTCAGATGTAAGTTGAAGGTGGGTAGTAGTAACAACTGCTTCCCGTTTGCCAAGGCCTTTGAGGAGCATTGTGACAAAGCAATAAATGATGGGTGGACACTGGGTGTTGGGAATGAACTTAAAGAAATTTTAGGTCCCACAAGTAAGTGCGGATGATTGAACAGCAGATCTGTAGGAATGAATGAGCATAGGTCACAAAGTTACATATTGTCATGTTGTCAATCAGTTGTTAAACTGTGAGGTAAGTTTTGAAACAGTTCCAGCTGGTTAGATAAGCAATACTGTGTTTGGGAATCTAACAGTTGAGTATGGATTCTCTTGAAGCGTTAGACTGTGCAGGCACATGTGGATAATCAGGGCATGCATGAGGCGACAGTGGAAAGGAAAACTCCCTTTTAACAGGAAGGCAAAACCTTCAGCAGGACCCAACTCAGGGAGGGCAGCCATCTGCCTCGACTGGCTGAGCGTGGAAAAGACAGGAAAGACAGATTAATTTACTGAGACTATTTACTGATGCCGAGAAGGAAAAAAATGTCACCATATCTAGCCGGTTCACCACAGTGATGGCTGAATTTGTCAAATACCCAACCAAACTCAATGCAGTCGCATAAAAATAATCAGAAGATTGAGATTTCCTTCTTTACCTTACAACACAAATGCACAAATGTACCATAATTTTTTAAAAACAAAAAGCTAGCTGTAGCAGCTGAGCTGGTACCAGTACCCCTGCTTGTTTTGATCAGTGATCAGCTGAGTATGTTTTATGCTAGGGTAGGCTTTTGGTTTTACATCCTCATAAAAGGGTAGATATATTATTATCTCACTTGTAAAAGATAGATATCAGTTAGGCAAAAACACTAGAATTAATTATATCCCCAAACGCAGAATGTTGGAGATATTATAGTTTCACTCCAACTGCCACCACCGCTGCCATTGCATCAGCTGCTGCCCCTGGATATCCTTTTTGTGAGCACGATAACTCGAACAACTTTTACCATTGGATTTTGATACTCAGTACAACTGTTTACACACCCAAGGGGGACGACCTGGGTCAAATTTCACAATATTTGGATTAATGGTTTTCCCACCAGGTGGAATTTTATGCACAAAAAAACATATTTTTGGCTATATCCCTGGAACTATTTGTATCTTTGACTTCAAATCAAGTGCAAATAAAAGGATATGAACTCAGGATGCCTCCTGTCCTGATGTCGGACCAGACTGGTTAAAAGTTTTGACACCAGGTGGAGCTTTGTAACTGAACATATGTAGCTTTATAATATTGTATTGTGTCTATTCGAGGATTGGATAATTGGAGGATTGGGGGAGTTTGGGAATATACCCCTAGCCGTCGATTCTGACAGCATAGGCCTTGTTATGCAAATGTGACTGGGACAATGCAAAGATCAGATAGAGGCAGACCAAGGATCTTTCCAGGACCTGGAAGAGCAGATGCCACCGCAGACCACCTATCCCAGCCAGTTCACCACAGAGAGAAATATGCATAGCCCAGAATCCAGCAGAATTTATATCAGAATTCCTTGCAACCATAAATCTATCTGCATGTTTGCCTCCTACTAATTCACGTGCAACATCATGAATAAAAATATTTTAAGCTGTCTGCAGAGGACACACCCTGTATCTGAACTAGTCTATGAATGAACGGGTTGCTTTTGTTCTACTGGGAATGAACCATTACTACAGACTATAAGGACAATGAGCTTCAAATGTAGAAACTTTTTCCACAGTGTGCACTTTGACTGATGGATTGAAAATGTCATAAAATCACTTTTAACAAGGTAGACATGATCAGCTTGTGCACCTCAGGTCTGACAGCCGAGGCGTTTGAGATTTCTGAGGATTACATAAAACTTCCACTGTGCAAAATATGAACCCTAATCATGTCATGACGAAAACTTCAACTAGAACTCTACACAATCCCGTCTATTAAAAAAAATTCAACAAATGTGCACAAAGAAAGATTTTCTGTGCCCTCTATTTGTTGGAGTGAGTGAGTAAATGGGTCCCACAAGACCGAGATATGTGACCATTGAGACAATGGGGTATTTTACAACTCCCTCCAGCCATTTAGGCAGCTATTTCTGAAGCAGTTGCAGCCACTTTAGCTGAGGTCCCACATGGCGCTGTGGGCGGATATGGATAGACAGGGCAATTACACTGGATTTTTCATTTCACACACATACAAACACACACATACTTACATGCACTTTTAATAGCATTGTGATTCCATCCACCTTGGGAGGTGACCGTGAGACACATGCACATCCGCACTTGTCTCAGCTGTAAGCCGTCCTGTGTCATCTAACATGATAATCTATGGCATCATTAACAGCAGTAATTAACATATGTTATCCTTGAACATCTGATACCAAAAATGAAATGAACTGTTCTTCGTCTGCCTGTTTTTCCCTTTATTCATATAAGAATATTAGACTTCAGTACAGAACCCACCTCTTCAGCAGCTCAACACCTCCACAGGAATAAGTGTTTAATCTGCAAGTTCATAAATCCTGATTTTATGTCCCCGCATCATTGGAGGAAAATCTGAGATTGAGTGGTTTGCCACTTAAAAGTGGTGGCTAAAGATAGCACTGTGGCTGGCAGGACCTTCCTCTGTGTGTATCTGTGGGTGGTTTAGAGACTCCTCTGAACCCCTGCTGTTATTCTGTAAAGAACCAAACAGCCTGCAGGCCGATAATGACTCTGCTGAATGGCTGCATGATTATACCACTTTCTGTGAAGTGTTTATCTTGTTCCCCTTTCTGCATTTTGTCCGCATTTCTCCCCTTTGTCTGTTTTCCTCTTCAGCTTTTATTCTTGTTATCTTCTCCCTTTCTCTGTTGCTTCTTCGTCATTGTCCTGTATGCACCACAACCCCTCTTCTTCCTCATTGACCTTTCCAGCGCTCATTACCCACAAATCTTACGTGCAACTTTCATCTTCTTATCTGTCTGTCTGCTTTTCAAACATTGAAGCTGGAAAAAGAAAGAAAAAAAAGAATTTTCTGGTTGTTTGACTTTTAACCAAAACAATAACAAAAACTCCAAAAGTATTGTTTACAATTATGACAGTAACAAGCAGTTTGTCTGAAAGCTCCATGATTTTGCTTCGGTATGCTACAAAATCTTTACAAGTTGGATTGATTTCACAACTTGAAAACATGATGAGGAAAATCAGTGTTCATTTCAACATTTCTATGAAAGTTGATTTTCTTTGATTGTAAAACCTATCTACGGCAAGACTTACCCAAGTAATTATCTGCTCTTTTAACCATTTCAACCTATTTCATGGACTTGTTTCCGTTGTTGTTTGGAAGATTCAAATACTGTTTAACCAAAGCATTCAGTCAGTTTTTGTCAGATTTGACCTTCCTGTGGTGGATGAGAAATTGACACATTCTTTGTTAGATGACCTTGTGTTTGTGCATGTACCGTATGTGTGTGAATGACTACTGCATCATTGCCCGCTTCTACTAATTCATGCTTATACACACTCTGTTAAACCCTTGTCCTAGTCCAGCCTGCTTTTTCTTGCCTTCAGCGTCTTCAGTAACCTTCTATTGTCACTACATACATTTTCATCTTTCTTTCATCTGCTAATACACACTTCTACATACACTGTCACTTATTGTATGTCAAAACACAGGTGCGAACACACTGACAGAACTCACGCATACACAATGACAGGCTTACTGTGTTCAATGCACTCACACAGACACTCATAATGCCAGCTAAGGCATTATAATAACTTAATGCTAATCTTACAGCATTACATTATTAGCTGTTAATGTATTCTGGGAGACTATTAGCTGTGAACACTAATGCTAAGGTGCTATTAATGCTTAATGCTAATGCAGTAACAGTCAGAGTCCTGAGCCAGCCCACCCATCCAGGATTATGTGGAGCTTTATAATCCCTTGTTAGCTAGCAGCAGAGGCATACATCATTCCACCGCCGTAATCTGATGGCTGTGTGACAGCTATACACCTCGCCTTTTCCTCATCTACTCTTATAATCTACTCCTTCTGGGATAGCTGCTCTATTACTACTTTCCTGATTATGTCTAAACACCTTGTTGACAGAACTGTTTCCTTTCACTTTTAGTCAAACTATGTAAGTGAAGCACAAACTTTTGGAAGAAATTTAGCTGTATTCTTTTTCTACTTGCCAGCGGAGAGCACAATTTTTGTTTAAACAAAGGTTGATTTGCATTTAAAATGTCCTTTACATTAAAAGCCCAGAAAAGTCTTGTATGACAGAACATTATGTTCTTATTTAGCTCAGTTTAGGCCTTTTGGCGCTATGTATTTCAAGACAATTATTTCCAATGAAAACGGTGCTTGATCTGCATACTGGCACTTTTTTTGCATTATGTATCTCCAAATATAGTCGTGTTTGTAGATTTGTGAGGCCCTCAGAGTTTTTTTATATTTCTGCACAGTTTCACCAAAGTCCTTAAAGCAGATAAAGGAACTCAAAAGATGACCCAAAACATTGTACAAATTGTTTCAATCTATGAAAATGCGATAATTTATATTTTTGAGATAAGAACGTAAATTAACCTTTAGTTTCTGGTGTAACTCTGCTACACAGCAAAACGCTGTAAGCTATTTAGGATAAAGATGTTCACTTCGCCTGTTTCTTTTTATATCTATCTATCTGTCTATCTGTCTCTCTGTATATATATATATATATATAGATATATATATATATATAGATATAGATATAGATATAGATAGATATATATATAGATATAGATAGATATATATAGATATATATAGATATATAGATATATATAGATTTATAGATATATATAGATATATATATAGTTGTTTTAATGCATGCTGTCTTGTCCATTTATTTGTTAAGTTTCAGTTTATAGACTGTGGGAAGTTCACCGCCATCTTTCCATTGCACAAGTTCTTGCTGGGTACTCTGGATTGTTCCACAAGTGATGGGAAAACATGGACAGATATCCAACAAAGTAGCAAACTTTATATCACCACCACTATGTAACATGCTGACATCCTATGTTGTACTCAAATATATAAGCAAAAGGCTACATTTACAATAGTCATTCAAATAAATAGAAACCGAAAAAAGTAATAATTATGGTGGTTGACAGGTGTAAACAAGCTTCATATATAAAAAGACTCTGCCTATATGCATATATGAACAAAAGTGCTATCGAGAAGAGCTGCAAGTACAGAGGAGTGCTGCAAATGCATAAAACATAATGCAAAAAAAAAAAGAAATGTGATTATGATGATGTTCGGCTACATATTTAAATATATGAAAAACTCAAATATTCACCTTTAGTCATAAGCCGAAAAAAATATCTGACAAAATGTTTCATTCAAAGTGGAATGCTGATTTAAATAAAGATTAAAAACTGACAGTGACAATAATTCAAATATTCAAATTTATGGGGCAAACAACAATCCAATAAACACTAATATACAAGGAAATGTAGCGATCAAGCAATCAAGATTAATAAAGGATCTTAGTTCTGCAATAAATGTGATTAAAATTAAGTTTGCTTTCATTTTTTCAGTCAATTCAAATTTAAATACCATATTCACAATTTTCACCATGAATAAGCTAATATTTCTAGGTTCATATAGAGCCAGATCCAGAATAAAGCTGAAGACTCTTAAACTGAATGACAGATAATGTGTCACCAAATCTTAAAGAATGCTTCTATGCTGCTAAGAACTGTGTATACTGGTGATCTTTGTATTACCAAGGACATCGAGATGAATCTGGGTCAAGCCCCTACACACATGGTTAACTGGAAAGGTAGATAAGGATGCATGGTTCCAAAGAGAAACGTTTGACATCTGGCATAATGTGGTCAGAACAAACATGGTCCTTACACTTCTGGGTGCAAACCAGGATTGTTCGATAAAACATCTCAAAATTCTTTCTGCCATCTCAAAATTAATGTTAGTTTAGAAAATGGACATTTATTCACGTATCGGGTACTTCTATGATACAGAAATGAATAAGGGAATTTTATCTGAAAGAAAAGACATTATTGAGGTCCTTTCAAGTAAACTCCTTTAACAGTTGTATCTAAACCGTATACGGGTTTATTGAAGTAGTAAGGTAGAAATACCATATATGTAAAAACAAAATGGTAAAAAGAATTTAACATTGAGCTGTCTGAAGATGATTCAACAAGATTACTGTTGGAGACAATGTGGGTAATCCATTGCTAACCACTCTCATATTTTGGACATGTATGGAATACATTTGGGAAGAGGTCTTTAGAGTAATGGGAGAAACTCTGCAATGTGACATTCGATCCCCAGTTTATATATTTTAGATCGAAACTACAGTAAGTTATAGAAAAAGGAAACATGTATATTCTCAAAATTTTATCTTTGATGGCAAATAAAGTCATTACAAGAAACTGACTAAAAGCACGCAGCTGCAACCAGTGATAGCGCTCTAACACACATCAATCAAAAAGACATGCCTCTACATTTAAGATTAAAATAACTTCAAAAGGAAGCGTTACGGCAACAGAGATTGCCGCCTGGTTTGCATCTCTCCTTCTCTCCTCTGTGTGTCTGTGGCTCCCCTGCCCTGCCTGCACTGAGCAGCCAGAGAGACGCGTGTGTAGTCAGCATGCAGTTACACATGTGTATGTTAATGAGAGCGCAGCACGGCCAGATGCACACTTCCTGGAGCAGATGGCACACTAAGGTTTTCAGGTATGGGAGCGAGGAGTCTCCAACGTGCCGACGCTGCACAGTGGTGTCAGCCGTTTGCTCTGCTTAAGCTGCACTCTTCTTTTTAAAGACATAAAACTACAAAAACACATGGATTAGAAATAAAACTACTTCTGGGATCGTTTAAAGGTACAATTTACAGTTATAGAAGGTTAAAAGCTCATAAAAGTCCATTTTGCATAATATGGCCCCTTTAAAGCAAATCTATGTACTTTAAAATGGACAAATGGCATCTTTATGCAAATGGTATTGTCCTACTTGTTAATCCAAAAATTAAGATAAAAAAAAACATTTTACTTCTGTGGAAACATCTATATAATGTCTGTGATACGTGTTCTGCACTAAGGCACTTACTCATTACAGTTAGAAAATGCATCGTACATACTCTGTAATGCTCTTTTTCTCAATGTTATCATTTTGTGATAAGAAAACAGCGGATAGAAAGTTGTGACTAATGATAGGAGGAGATGGAGAGGGAGCAGAGGACAGCAAAGAGAAGGGAAAGGAGGCAAAGAAAGGCAAGAAAGGAGAGGGAAGAGAGGTGAAAGAAGGGTGATAGGGATGAGAGGAGGAACAGGATGTAAAAAGAGGGGATGGGGAGTCAGGAGAGGTGTGGGGAGATAATGTACTGTAGGCTGATTAATGTCAAAGGCGCTGAGTCCTGAATACTTATGAAGCAGATGTCAATGGAGCTTTACCCTGCAAGGTTACACAAGGGGGGTGGTGGGTGAAATAGC
Source organism: Pseudomugil tenellus (assembly GCA_037177515.1). Lineage (NCBI taxonomy): Eukaryota > Metazoa > Chordata > Actinopteri > Atheriniformes > Pseudomugilidae > Pseudomugil > Pseudomugil tenellus. The sequence goes on along the minus strand of JBAMHX010000007.1, from coordinate 14,294,519 downwards.
TGGGGGTGGAAGGGGGAGGGGGTTACACTTACAAGCTAGAGAGGGAGGAAGAAGAAATGAAGGTGAGAATGAAATCAAGAAAAAAGTTGAGAAATGGGAGAAAAACAAACAAGTGTGACAATCATTGAAGGTCACGGGTGACTGTCCATCATTTGAAAATGTCACTCCAAATTTTCCATTGCAGCACTTTATATTATTGCTTTTTAAATGTTTGGTGTCAGAGATTCTCCTAACAAAGAGCAGGAAATTGGTTCTTTTTGGAGCAAGAGCAGGTCTCTGAAGACAACAACCAGACTCCAACTTAACGTAAACAGCTTTGTGTAGTTTCAGGCTCTGGTTGCAGTTTTCAGAACAAGAAGATCAAACTGCTAACTATCCTGCTGAAAGTGTGGCTCGACCCTGCACCACATGGCAAACACACACAACACAACTCAAGCAAGTCTATTGCATCAGCCTTTTTTACTTTTTGGAGAAAAGTAGTATACCAAAGAAACAGGATTATATCTTGAGGGCGCGAGATAGAGAGTGTGAGTGATTAAGGCAGTAAGAGCGCATATTTACTCAGGTATGCATGTGTGTGTATGCGTGAGCTGCAGCTCAAAACAAGAAACATGTGGACTGAACCCAGTGAAGCTTGTATGCATGGCCTGAAAAAGCTACCACATCTGACTGAACTCCACAAAGTGAACATTCATCTTAAGTGAGTGTGTTCAACACCGAAAGGGCAACAGAGTGCAGCTGCAGCACATAATGTATTCTGCTTTTGAACAACTGTCACATTCAAACCAACATAAGGAGACCTACACTTCTGATCTCACCCCTCTTGAGAGACTTGTACACAGCGAAAGACCTCACAGCCTACTTGTTATTGATGACAGAGCTGTGACCTCTCACCTCTGACCACTAGGCGCAGCCTTGACCTCAAATTTGACCTCTTGGGACTGTTGTAATGATACCGGGATGCATCTAATGACCCCTGGGCAGGAGATAGGACACTAATGAAAGGTCAAGAGCAGCTATACTGACCTTAGGATGTGACTGAATCTGGCGATTAACTCAAATGGACAGTCAATCAAAGCTGACGCTAAGATAAAAAGATGACAAATTTGAGCTGTTCGGAGATTTCTTAAATTACCCTTTATTGCTTTAGCAGGAATTACAGGAGCATAAGGAGCAGCTATAGGGGGAAGATGTCCATGACATAAACTCTTATATTTTGGAAGTTTTTGCGATCATTCTTCAAGCTAACAATAAGCTCACCACTTCTGTGCTTTTGGATCTGTAGGGCACTTTTCAAGTGAAGTAACAAAAAGGTGTATAAACTGACTTCAGAGCGCTCCAGTTGTGCTTCTACAGGTGTGTCATGGAGGAGCCTTTATGTATGGTCAGATTCAAAGGTGAAGTGTGGTTCTCCTGACATTATTATTCCTCTCTCATCTCTTGCTTCCTCTCTTTCTCTTTCATATCTCTCCTCTACTGTCCTCTCTTCCACTCTTCTAATCTCTCTCCCTCTATTAGTAGTCTATTTACAGCATATTCAGTCTGGAGTCTGCCAACACTTACTGCTCTCCAGAGCTTTATCAAGCCACCGATAAACTCCACACACACATTTACGCACAGGCACGTGCGTGCACCTGATTTTATGGAGATTTTATAGAGTGTGTGTTTGATTGCTGGTGTCTGCATGGAAGTGTGTTGTGGATATTTGTGTGCATGAATGTGTGGTGAAATTTCTACAGGTGCAGTATATAATGCCTTAAGCCGGACTTTCCATGTGGTGTTGGTATGGATATTTAGGCGCACGTGTGTTGCTATACTTCCTATTTTGTGCGTGTCCGTGCTCATATGCACATGTTATCAGCAGTGTCCCAGTGTGCTCGCCGAGGGCCAGTCTATTTAGTGTTCATAACAAAGCCTTTTACTGAGGCTCCAATCAGGATTAAAACCTTATCAGCACACACAGACCACAGGACACAGCCAGGCAGCAAGCGTGTGACAGTGGGAGTGTGTGTGAGAGAGACACACAGGAGTGGGGGGGTAAAGGGGATTATTTTCACATGTGTATATTGTGTTTTTGTCTATGTGCACTTGAGTACCTTTGTACATGGACGAACTCTTGAGTTTAACATACAAGCTTATTGGGATGTGTGTGTGTGCGCGCGTAGTTCCGCTGGTTTGTTTGAATGTGTGGTTTCTGCTCTGATGTGAGTCAGTATATTCATGTGTTGCAGTAAATATGACACTTTGAAACCACATTAAATCCACAGCTCAAAGCTGGCAGCCCCCCCTGTGGGTCAGATAATTATCATCACTTTTTGTGTGTGTGTGTGTGTGTGTGTGTGTGTGTGTGTGTGTGTGTGTGTGTGTGTGTGTGTGTGTGTGTGTGTG
>JBAMHX010000007.1:14192468-14228027 GCA_037177515.1 Pseudomugil tenellus | reverse complement strand
TATATTCTTTCACATACACTCACAGAAATAGTATCTCTCTCCCTTCCTTCGAGTCTTCTTTGATACACACAAACATAAAATCCCCATAAGGGAGACTCTACAGTCCAGGTCATAAATTGTGAAGCAAGTGAGACTGGATCCTCTTGCTGAATTTCACCAAGTGGTTATGAGAAATGGTGATTGCGCAATCTCTAAAGAGGGATTAAGCCTTTACAGAGGATGAGAGGAGGGGAAGATGAAGAAAGACACATAGAAGGATGTGAAGGAGGAAATTGTGTTCTTGTAGGGAAGTAGTGATGGCAACCCCTCTTGAAAGACAACATCACTAAGGGAGGAATAGGGGAGTGGGGGTGGGGTGGCTGGGAAAGAACATGCAGCCTGCTCAGAAAGGAGACATGAAAGAAAGATGGAGGGAGCGTGATATGTTAACGGATTAGGGAGAGTGTGGTGATCGAGGGAAGCAGAAGTATATGTCTGTTTAATGTCACATGGAGTCAGGCTGTTAAAAAGAGACTTTATAGAAATGTAAACTTAACTGACACACACATGCAAATCACACACACAGAAGCTGTGCCTGAGGCTGGTGTGAGCACAGAGGAGACCTTAGGTGTCCTCTGCCATGCCTGATTAGAAAAACAGTTAGTTACAATGCATTGCTTTGAGACAGCATTGAGAACTAGAATGTGTGCATGCTTTTATTTCGATGACATGCAAATAAATAATTTCTGCAACTGCTTGAAACGTTGATGTTTTCTACTTCTACATCGCCTGTAATCTATCAGTGTCCAGAGAAACCAGTTGACACTCATTAGAAACATTTTGACATGAATTTGTGAAGAGAGATATGTTTGTGTGTTTCTGTGATAGAATACTTCCATTTTAGCATCTAAGACCAGTGTTCCGTGTTTAGTGTATGGCTCAAGCTCTGCCTGTGCAGTGGGAAAGGTGAAAAGAGAAATATGGACAAGTTTCTGCTGTGTCGTCAGCATGGTATGGTGTTATTGCAGAGAGGTCAAGTATGGCGCATACATTTCAGCAGTGGTCATAGAAACAGATAGGAAAAAGATTATAGAGCAAGGACAGACTCAATTTCAAGCTTCCTGCTGCTCCTGGAATTTCAAACATTTTGGTTGGATCAGAACAGTTAGCTTAGCTATCTAAATCCGGGGTTGTTCATGAAGAAAAGGAATTTTCCAGATGTTATTTTATCAAAATAGTAGTTTTGCTCACAACAGCTGTAATTGTTATGTAGCTTGAAAAGAGACTGTCTTTGTATATCAAAGGGAGCTGAGACCCTTTAAAAAACTGTTTTAGTGTTGAAAACAGAAAACACAGAAGATGAATAGAGAATAAATGGCAAGGGAAAGAGATATGAAGAGATTTGCAATTTGTCACAACTCTCAGCTGTCCCTTCATGCCCTCTGCATGTATTACACTGCACTTTTATGTGTGTGTATACTTGTTTTGCTACATGATGTCTGCACACCTTCAGGGGACAAAAATATTGTTCTCATGTGTACAAAAGGAGTTTTGAAGGGTAAGACTTGGTTAAAGAATCGAGTTAGAATTAGATGGTGTTTATGCATCAAGCCCAATCAAACTTTGTTTGTATTGCACTTTTCATACCTGAAGCAGCTCAAAGTGCTTTCCATATTAAACACAACAAACCACACCCCCATCACAATCTTATAGTTAAATGATGCAGCGCTGCTCAACTTTTTCAAACCATTTCAAGAAAAACACACTAATAACATGCCAGATTTATTTCGTGTGTTTATGACATTATGACATTGTATTTTCAACAGATGTTAATAATAGGTCCAAATGTATACAGTCTGTTAAACTATGTTTAAAATGATGTATTTTCATGCTAAGTTGGCTGATATTTCAGCCTGTTTGATACTTGCTAATAAGAAGCCAGAGAGAGGTGATGGTTATGGAAGATAAATACAAACAGGCCAGTATCAGGGTATCTGGGATACACTGTTGTATTTTTAGATGGTAGTTCACAAACAGATTTGAAGAATAAATCTCACGCATTTAAATACGGATGTGGGAATTTTTTATTTAACAAACCATGCTTCTTTCATTCACATTCTCAGAAATGTGATGTAATTCAGCTGATTTGCATGGATTTTATTTATTTATTTTCATTCCTGAGGAACTTAAAATCAAAGTGATACTGCATATTTATTACTAGGTACTTTATACCAGTTTATGTTTTCCCTCTGTATAATAAGATCTTTCAAAGCTAGAAAATTGCCATGATTGGTTGGCGTGTCCCCAAACCAGTCAATGTCTCTGTCTGAAAACAACCATTTTCCATGCAAGAACTTAAGATATTGTGTTAATTTTTGCCTCGCAGTGACATTCATCACAGAAGATTATTTGATCCCCAAATAAAAAAGCAACTTATTTTAAGAATGAACAAATAGGATTAGGCTTTGATCACAGCTATCCTCAGGGGGACCAGGTCATGCAGATTTCAGTGATTTATAAATTATAGCCAGGAACTCCTTCAAACAACTGCCTAACACAGCTGAAAAATCTCATGAAAAAAGTATTCCCCATCTTAAAAGTAAACAGATATCGCTTTAGGGTGGTATTTTACTGCTAGAGAAAAAAGAGACTTCAGTACCAGAAAACTATCAAGAAGTAAGTGTCACTTTGTGTGATAAAAATGTCAAATGAAAACTGAGTAGCACCTTCTCAGAATAATAATCCATGACACAACCTTATGATGTACAAACCAAGGTTAAACCATGACTTTCCAAATCCCCTGACATAAAAATGTATAAAAAACTCAAAATAAACTAGTAAAATAAAAAAAGTGGTCCATGAATAATGGGCTCAAAGTCCTGCTAAATTAAAAACTGTTTTGTTAAAGAAAAGCTCAAACTTCTCTAACAACAGGGACATATTAAAGAAATGTGTCATCTTTAATGTATGGCCTTCTGGAGTTTCAATCTGTACAATGATGGAGCAGCTCCAGTTTGATCAGTAGAGAAAAATGTCCTACTTTATCCATAACCTGCAGGTCAAAGTAGATTGTTAGGACGTTTACACTACTCAACTTCCAGATACAGAAATCAGAAAAAACAAACTGGGACAGAACAAACTAATCTTCTCTTTGGTTTTCTGCTGTGTGCATCACATTGTGTTACCAGAATCCTGTCAAGTGGAATTTAGAAGCACTGCTGTGCAGTTCTTCATCCTCCATGCTGCCTAAGCAAAGCTTAACCAAGCTAAGGTAAGCTAGATATGCACAAACACTTTTTTCCCCCCTCCCAGGGGCATGCGAGACATAACTGGCCAAATTAATTTTCTCTCCTCTGCATGTACTGCTGCAACCTGAGGGATCATTGAGGCAGAGAATCAGCTGAAGAGAGGCAAGATTTTGCTGGAGGAGAGAAGGAAAAGAGAGCAGTGGAATTTTAATGCGGCTGTCTTGTCTTTCACTGACCGCCAAAGAAAAGCAATTACCACCACAGCTCCTCTTTCTGCTCTGTGTGTGTATGTGTGCCTACCTGGGAGTCTGACTGCACCGAGCACACAGGGGTTTTGTATATGAAATGTACAAAGGGAATATTAATTTGTACTCTGCTGAGTATGATATTAGAGTCACTTCTGTTATGTAATTATGTTTAAAACGTCTTAGATATCGTGAGACACCTTTTCTAGAACATTTGTCCATTGGACAGTGGATGGAAACTAGCAAGAAAACTATAATTTGGTGCAGTGCATCTCTACTCAACCTTGTCCACATCTGTTTTTACCTTACATGGTCCCTGACACACACACACACACACACACAAGCAGTTAAAATATGCATTTTGTAGCAGGTGTATTTTGTTTTCAGATTAATATTAGACAGAAATTCGACATTGGACAAGTGATTTTTTCAGAATTTCTAGGCTAGAAAAAATTGTTTTAAGAAGCTCGGATAAATAACTAACTTAATTGGCAGTTGTTGGAGTGGATAGAAGGACTGATGGGGGCGGTGAGAGCAAACTGATGTTGTGGAAAGCATGATCTGAGAAGAAGTGGAGTTATTGGTTTTAAAGAGACTGTAATTGTGTCTGATCCTAACAGCTCACTCTTACACCTCGCTTTAGCAAAAACTCAATATTTCTGTATCGCTCTCTCTTTTTCTTTCCTTTATTTTTTAGGATGCGGAGGTTCGCCTACTGTAAGGTGGTTTTAGCCACCTCTCTGGTCTGGGTGATGCTGGACATGTTCATTCTTCTCTACTTCAGTGAGTGTAACAAGTGTGATTACAAGAAGGAACGAGGACTGCCTGGGAAATATGGTGAGATTTCACTACTATGTATTGACATTTTGTCCAGCATTTCGTCTAGCAGCTTCTCTAGAATAAAAATGATTGTGTATCTTCCTTATAGACACCCTGTCCAGACCACGAGATGGGCCCGGTGAAGGTGGGAAGCCAGTGGTGATCCCTAAAGAAAATCAGGAGAAGATGAAGGATATGTTTAAGATTAACCAGTTCAACCTCATGGCCTCAGAGATGATCGCTCTCAATCGCTCGCTCCCTGATGTCCGTTTGGAAGGGTGAGCTGCAGCAAGAAACTAATCATCCATCTTGTCACTTTCTCTGACTGAACTAATTAGATTGTCCCTGAAATAACTATCAGGTGGTATCTAAAGTTGGGACAGGACACTTGGGGTGATATTAAAAACCAGTGTCAAGCCTGAAAGCTGCACCATCAGTCACACAAGAAGTCCCCTACATGTCTGCTAAGTTTATTCATGAAGTACAACATGGAGAAGAATAGACATACAGCTACATGACATTAAATCATGGTAGAGGAGATTATCTAAAAATACAATTCTAGTTGAAAAATACTGTACAGAAAAGAATTAAGAATAATTTAGAGGAGAGGAAATAGTACATCATACAAAGAAAATAAACAAGTGTTGTTAAACTGTGATGCTCAGTGGCATAATCAGGGTGTGGTGTTTTTAAAAGTCCCATGGGAACTGAAACGTCCTGCAAAACAGCCAGGATGTCCCAATTTTATATGATTATTGTAACAACTATAAGCAAAATGTCATCTTTGGTTATTGTTAGGAAGCAAAATCATCCATTTATCTCAGTGTTGCAGAAAATTATACTAAAACACTAATGAATGTAGGTCAAGCCGCAGTTTTGAAATGCCGCTTTTATTAAAATCAAGACAGAAAGCAGAATGTTTACTAAGTTTTTACGATTGTTTTGTTGTGTGGATATTCACGCAGTGCCACCATCCACAATTCCAGCTGTAAGCAGATCCTGCATGCCCTCTCAACTATGTGTTTTAGAAATGTCTGGAAAATAAACATTTTTTAAAAATGTCTGGATGGCACCACGATAAAGCAGATGTTTTTTTCATGCTAATAAAAGCAACCTCTAGTGTGGAATGTTGGAGCCTGCATGAGCTGTGTGAGGATTAAACAAATGAGCAGACTAAAAGCAAAAGTGATGTGTTATCATAACAATTTTCATCAATACTGATAAAGAGTGAATGTATTTTGTTTGCTTAGTCGGGGCCAGTATGTAGTGAAGCTGTGTTGTATTTGCATGTGTTCACTGCATCCATCAGAAAATGTCTGACATCATTATCTTATAGTAATGCCACCATAATCATGCTGTGCCAGTTGCTTCTTTCTAACACTTATTTTAACAGTTAGACATGCTGATTTGGATACTCTGATGATTGGTTTAGCTCTAGTGATACAGGTAATGAGTTTACATGTATTGGTTAGATTTATAATCCATTGCATGACTGTAGGCACAACAACCCTCACGTGAGGGCGTTTGAGCCGGGCCTTTCTGTGTGGAGTTTACATGCATGCTGTATGTATGCAGGAATTCTCTCCAGATCCTCAGTGTAATAATAAATTAATTGGTCGCTTTAAAATCTCTCCAAGAGTGGGTATGAGTGGCTGTTTCTTTGTGTTGGCACTGGTGACGTATGCACCAGTGCCTCTCGCGTTAGTAAATGCTGGAAAGGCTCCAGCCCTCCTGTTCACCCCCTGCATTGCAATAAGCAGGTATAGGAAACGGATGCATGGGGGCAGTGCACTCTGGTTCTTGTTTGGTTCTTGCCCAAAGGGCTGAAACATTGGTGTTAAAGAGCAGGGGCTTTTTGTGCATCACATTTTGGCTATTTTACAGTCAGAATGAACTATAAACCTAAAATTAGGATGTGAAAACAGAGCCTGTGTTTTTAGATGGTGACATCATACTCCAGCAGTGGGTGTCTCCAAAGGTCCAGCAGATATAATACACTTGTTTTAAATCCCCACCTTTTCCTGTCTTATCAGAGAAGTCTTCATTTTTCCTCATGACTTATAGCATATAAGTTCACACTAAAGGTTGTTCTCCACTCTCCTGTTTGAATAGGGAATGCATCAGTGTAGGTAATGATATCATTTCATCAGACCTTAAATGTCACAGCACATTTAACTCTGGCACATTAAATTTATTCCCCGAGTTTTATGAAACTATGAATGAAACCTAAAATTAGATACACTTTTACTTTGTAGAAGTAGCTCTTCACTTGAAAATGTCTCTTTGATATGCACAAAACATCTATCATTAAATTTAAAATGGAGATCAAACAACACGACGTGTTTTGGTTCATAAAGTTTGGAATAACTTAACAGTACTTTGCAAACACGTCTCCTCTTTAACACATCAAATAAGGCTGGTTGAAATAAACACAACATGAAGGGCTTAAAGGTCTATGAGAAGTGTTTAAAGGTCATTTTACTTTAATCAGAGTTAGTTTTCTATTGGTTGTTGTAGCACTCAGTGGTCAGGCAGTCAGAACTGCAGACAGACATGTATCCGTCCAGCAGCACAAAGATATGTCAAGGTTAGTTCAGGCAATCAGGAGCCAGCTCAGCTCTCCACTCCCTTCTGCCCCCTTTATGTTTCAATTGAGGAACATTCATAGGTCAGTAATGAGGGTTTTCAGTGTGATAGACACAAGACTGACAGGCAGGGGGCACATGTACGCTAGACAGGCAGGAAAGAAAGAGGACATTGATCCGTGAAATGGGTTTTAGTTTTTGAGCGAGAGCTGATTACTAGGTGTGTTTTCACTCAGCCTTTCCCTCTGTCTATCTGCTTTTCCAATTAGGAGATAAGACAGAGTCAATATCAGGCAACCAAATGTGCACCTGTGGGTATAAGCATGCATACATATGTGTGTATTGTTTGGGGAGTGTGTGTGTTTCCCTTGTACGTGTGGATGGGTGGATCTGCGGTATATGAATGTATTTTTCCATGGCCACACCTTTTAGAAACTTGACATTTTCCCTTTTAGATCCTAACTGCAGTGTTTTTGAGAATACGTATATGGACATATATACACTATCAGTCAAAATGTTGAACAGTTTCCCATAATGACAAGCTGTGTCCAAACCTTTGACTGGTACTGTGTGCGTTTTTATGCGATGTTGCAAGAGTAATGCTGTGCAATTACAGAAAGTTTGCACACCCATCCTAAATATTCCCACAATCCACCAGTTGGAATTAAGAAAAAAACCTGCTGCTCATTACTTTGCTTTGCTGCTGCCAAGTGTTGCTTCACTACCCTTTCTGTTCAGATACACAAGTTCTTTTTTTTAATAACCTGCATCATGCGAATCAGAATCGTGTCTGCGCTTATTATCCCAAACAATCCAAATTTTAGGCCATAAAACTGTGAAGTCTGTGGTGTATTTGAAACATGTAAAGGGAAATAATGACCTGCCCTGCATGAAGGCTTAAAGACTCTGAGTCTCTCCTTGTTTTTATAATGAATCATCTTGTGCGCTCATCAGCCTCCCTTCTTTTGGAGAGTATGAGCGCACGCACATGCACAGCAGCACAGACTGAGAATTTCAGTGTTACTTAACATGTTCCAGAGGCAGCTGCAGAATAAGTATACGCTGGACGTGCCTCTCCTCTTTTGCTGCTACATTCCCTCGGTCATAATCAGCAGAAGACGCAGAGGAAGCACTCCTGCACTCAGAATGATCACAAGGAAAGGAGGGAGTTATGAAGATGGAGGAAGGGAGATCATGCTGTATTTGGCTGCTGGCAGATTTGAATTTGTAGAGGAAGGAAGTCACAGGGTGATATCTTTGTGTTTGGTTGATGGATGAGCTGCTTACTGAGTTTTGTTTGGAAAAAAACAAGTGATAGGCAATTTTGTGTCTGAGAGCTGGAATCATTTCAGGCTGATGTCCTCCTTGACGTCAACCTCTGATTTTTACTAAAAGCAGATGTTTTTTTAGGGTACTTATATATTTTGTATTACCGGTTATTTAAAAATTGAGTCGATATAAAGTGTAAATTATTTTTTGGACTTCTCGGAGTGTCTGTAATGTGCTGTCTTCCAACCATTCAGACACAGGTCACGTTTCCTTTCAAGTGCAGCTGTAAGCATAACTGCAGACAAGACATAAAATGAAGTATAAAGACCTCAGAGTTAAAAAGATTTTCTGACATGTCAAGTTCAAATTAGCCTTACAAGTGACAGTGGTGGATAAAAGCAGTTGAAAATGTTGCTCCTCTTTTAGCTTATTTAACCATTGGTACGATAAAAGCTTCTGACGACTTTTTAATGGTTCTAATATGAATATGGTAATAATTGCAGAGACAAATCTAAAAATCGTATTAGTTCACCTGAGTTTATTGCCTCCTTTACGGCTTTATTGTCTGTGTCCATCTTCATCTGTCTGACAGAGAGCAAGAACTGCAGCTACAGCTTAAAAAATAATAACTCGTGTAGTTTTCCTCATTCATTCAGCTGAGGTCAAATGTGCTAATTGTTGCAGGGAGATTCGTTTATGTTTTATTATGCGAAACATCCTTTAAAAAAAACCAAGCCAAATTAAAACCCACTCATGCAGCATGTGTCCATAGATTAATGTGACTGAATGCAGTTCCTACTTATGCCCCTCTGGAAGTGATATAACATGTTATTAAGTCAGACAATCAGGGTTCTCATCCAGATGTGACACCAAGACATGTCTGAAGTGTTGTTTACTGCCATCTGTTTTTGCAAAACTTTCTGTATTAAATATTCATAATATTCATAAAGTCTTGATTCAGTATATAAAGAAAATGTGGACATGAAAAGCATGAATTATGAAGTAAAGTCCTACACTAACTAAATTAACTTTTAGTAGTTTAATATTGCAGCTTAAACAGAAATATGTTCTAGTCTTTAGCTGGGAAAACATTGGTAGTGTAGTTTCTATGTTAGTCCACTCAGATCATGCTAGTTTGTCATCTTTGCAGATTTAAAATGCTTTTGCTGAAAACACAATGATAAAAATATGTTTTTGTAAAAACTTTGCAGGATATTTTAGAGGAAAATTATTTCTTTAAAATAATTCAGTTATAGTAAAATCACCAGCAGTGCTGATGGATCATGTTAAGTCTTTATCAGAACACTACAAGTCTTTCCATGGGAACATCAATAGTCTAAACAATGCCTTGCATGAATATCCCTACATTTTTCTTTGGAGCTATTTTGTTAATCTATGACCCAGTCCTTTCTGGGATCTTATCTGACTGTTGTTGTCTTCTAGACATTTGTCCTCCAGTATTTGCCAGGAAGACAGTTTGATGTGTGCTCTAATTCTGCTCTGATAACAACTTATTAGCAAACTAATTAGTGTCACCAGTCAACTGTAATCATGCAGACCCGCTGTTGCTATGTTGTTTTTTCCTCTAGCATTTCAAATATTTGCTTGGTTGCATCCTCAAAATATATCTGCGGGGGATTCTTTATTTGGGTTTTTTATAAAAACGAATGTGATTTTACTTATTAATGTGGTTTAGCTGATTTTTAAAGTTTGAGTAGTTTTAGGTTTCCCTTTCTGTTTGACATGAAAATAAAAGTACAGTTGTATATCACAATTACAAGATAAGAAACAGCGTAGAGCTGCTTTAGCTGCAGCTTTCTGTGTAATGCTCTCTTGCAATCATACAGATACAAATATGCTGTGAACCCTCATAAACCATGTTTTTCTGGTTTCTTTTCTCTCCATCAATATGCAAATTCAGCATCTGAAGTACCTGCACATCGTCCGTAGTTCAAAAGCTGCTTTGTGGGTTTAGAGTTGATTCCTGATTGTTCTTTTCTCTCTCTCTCTCTTTCTCTTTAGGTGCAAGAACAAGTTATACCCTGATAACCTTCCTCGCACTAGCGTGGTGATTGTATTTCACAATGAGGCTTGGAGCACACTGCTGCGAACCGTCCACTCCGTTATTGACCGCTCTCCACACACACTGCTGGAGGAGATTGTCCTGGTGGATGATGCCAGTGAGAGAGGTAAACTCACACACACACACGCACAGCCGATAATTCCTTCAGTGTCTCTTGTTTGAGGCTTAGCCTATTTTTGAGAGCTACTGTGTGATTTTATTGAATTGTGTGTGCATGTGTTGTGTTTCTGACAGTTGTGTGAGTGTATCTGCATTGTTGCCCAATAACCAGTCGGCATATACAGTACATGTATAAGGGCAGTGTGCCACTCCACCCTGTGCTACGCTGTTAATCCCTGTTTGGGGGAGATTAAGTCTTAAATTTGCCAGCTGCAGGGATTACACTGTGTTATTACCCCCCAGTCACCACCGCACAGCAGCAATGAGACTTCAGGTTAGATGTTGCAAGTCAGGGAGTGTGTTTGTGCAGGGAGGAGAGGTGTCTGCAGGTAGAAGAGGATGTCTGCAGGCATGTCAAGGCGCATACATACCAGCAAAACCATCAACAAAACCTCACCTTTTCATCTCTGTTGCTGCAAAGAAAGTAGATGTGTGTTTTATGCTTATGTGTGTCTTTATTTCCTCTTGATGTCTCTTTCTATGTATGTTAGATTTTCTTAAACGGCCATTGGAGCAGTATGTCAGAAGGTTAGAAGTGCCTGTCAGAGTGGTGAGGATGGAGCAGCGGTCTGGACTCATCCGCGCTCGCCTTAAGGGAGCATCCATCTCCACTGGCCAGGTGTGTGTTTGTGGGTTGGGTGTGCAAGTGCACTTATGTGACATCTACCACCGCGTGACCTGCAAACCGTCTGGTGTCCAGTGCTGTTGGATTTGTCTAAACTTTCTCTCCCATGTTTCTAGGTTATAACCTTTCTGGATGCTCATTGTGAATGCACCACGGGGTGGCTCGAGCCTCTGCTTGCCCGCATCAAACAAGACCCGTAAGAAACACGTACACAACACCACCCAGGTTGCAGGGGGCTTACCCTTGTGTTTACCAGAGATATAATTACTCATTCTGTTTACTGCATTATTTAAGCCCAGAAACAAGGGAAGAAATAGCTGAAGTCCATAACGGTGGGACGAGTAATGATTGCTTAAAGGCATACCTATAGTTTTATTATATGCTTAGTTGTGTAGGTCCCACACCTTACAGGTGATGTTATCTAATGTTTTGAAGAGGAGTTTAATTTTTGCATTTATGTTTCTAACTGCTCCAGGAAAACAGTAGTCTGCCCCATTATTGATGTCATCAGTGATGATACATTTGAGTACATGGCAGGATCTGACATGACATATGGAGGCTTCAACTGGAAGCTCAACTTCCGCTGGTATCCTGTACCTCAGAGAGAAATGGACCGTCGCAAAGGAGACCGCACTCTGCCTGTCAGGTATGTGATATATGACACGAACATTAGACTGCACAACCTCACATCTTTCAGCAAGATTTTTACCCGCTAGTTTTAGGGCCGTTTCAAAACCAAGCTTTCTCATCGGTCATGTAGGAGAAGAATTTCTCTGAAAATGCTAAACTCAGGGATTTTAATAGCATAACCAGACACACATGATCACATGCCAACTCTGTCAACTAGATGTTTAGAACAATGAATCCTGTGAGCTTTAACATTCCCAGCAGATGTGAGCAGGGTAGTCATACAATTCAATTTGTCACTCTCAATCATAAAATGTTCTCGGTACGCAACACTGGCACAATGCAGCAAACTTTCTTCTGTACTTAAAGCTAAGATCTGTTTCTGATATGTTTCTTGTTGTAATGTTTGTTGTGGCTCAGAATTGTGAACAAAGTTAAGCAGTAGGTTTGCCTGTCTATCATCTGTTCTTCCTATTCTTGTTTGTAAGCATTCCTGACAAGGTCACACACAAAATATCTTATGTAACACCCTGAAACCGTTTTGAGTTGACTAAACTAACACAATTTTCCTCAAGGTGTGTTAAAAGGGAGCTAATAATTAAAGGCATTTTCTTGTTCTCTAACTAAGCAGCTTAAACATTGTTAAAATGCAGAACAAATAAAATGATAATAAGGTACAAATAAAACACTGTAGATTTTTTTATATAAAAGGTTATATAATATATAAAGATTTTTATAAAGGATTTTCATAACAATCATGTGACTTTAGTAGAGACTTAAATTTCCCTGATATTATTTTTAACTATAAATGTATTTAAGTTGTAAACAGTAAATAATCATATATAATCTTTACATTTATGTATCCACTGGTTCTTTTTTTTCCAATTCGTAATTTAAGTTTTAGCGTGGTATTGATGGGGTTTTATTTTATGTATGTAGAACTTATTTCATCCTGCATGAATGTCCCCATCTTGCCAACTGAACCTTAAAGAGTAACTTTATTAGTTGTTTTTACTTCATTAACAACATTTAAGATTATTTCAGACTAGTTACAATGTTTTAGCTGGGGGGTATCTCTACCCTTTGCAGAGCAATGCTTTATTACTTCATTATCTATTAATTATTATTGCATTAAGTAATAATATTGCACAGGCAGTTTTGCTATCTTTATCTCTATGTGATGCTTGACTCAATTGCCACTTTGTTACCTTTTCATTCTTTTTCCTAATTAATCAAATAACTTCACCAAAGTTCTACTTTCACAAAGCTTCTTATTGCTTAACTTTATAGTTGAAGTCAAACGGATGTAATGTTTAGTGTTTGCTGCATAGAAGACATATAAGGTCTTTAAAAGCTTCTCACACTTTGATGATACAGAAAACTTCTGCAGCGAAATTATAATGAGCTCATCTTACATTTGATTTATAGTCAGATGAAAAAATCAGAACTTTATTTGACAGAAAAAAAGAACAAAGAGAAAAAGCCTTACATGTGTTTTGAACATGATCCGAACTAGTTTGTAAACCCTTAAGAAAAAAGATTAGAACTTGGTAAGAAAATGCTCTAGTTTTTCATTTATGAGATGGATTCTTGCCCTTGTTTATATGTTTTGTTGCTTTTATGTAGTCAATGTTTATGTTCTAATGTTTTGATGAACACTGTTCTAGAAAAACAGCTTTGAAAAATGTTACTGTCTCTGTTTTGATAAGTAACTTTAAACCAGATCAAAGCATCCATTTCAATTAGAGAGTGTTTGTTTTACTGTAACATGTTTGAATCTCATAAAACAGCTATTTAATTTAATGAGAGATGTTTAGACAGTCTTATTGACATTAAAACAAACATGTATTTCTTAACATGAAATAATCCCTTTGTTTCAGTTGTACAGTTGGTATCTTTAACACATATTTGTATCTTTGTATATATACACACAAAAACACAGTATATATATATATATATATATATATATTCCTTGTTCTTTGCCTTTTAAGCGTGTGTATTTTCAGGATGGGATTCATCGGTATTTGTATTCAGGGTCTTGTGTTTTTGTTAGTGAACTTGGACGTTAAATGAAAGCAGAAACAGGCAGTTGGAAAAACAGGCTGCTCCACAAAGGAGGAAACCATTCTGAGCGAGGGGGGAAAAGGCGAAGAGAATTGAGGCCATTAAACACTAAAATGACAATAACAGAGAAGTGAGCAGAAAAAAACAGAATGTGGAAAAGAAAGAAAACAGGAAGACAACCAGAAAAAGGGTGACATATAAAACTCTGATGGCATCTGTGGATACTTGGCGACCTTTAAAAATCAGGCTGCTGCTGAATTAAGGCTGCTACTAACTAGCCTCCTCTCTTAATTTGCTCATCTCTCTAGGACTCCAACCATGGCAGGAGGCTTATTCTCTATAGACAGAGATTATTTTCAAAAGATCGGCACTTATGACGCAGGCATGGACATCTGGGGTGGAGAGAACCTGGAAATCTCTTTCAGAGTGAGTGAACACAGCCAATTGGCGTGACTGGATTCTTCCATACACTGGCAGGCATTCAAGAGTGCCTGTTAAAGTTCCCAAGCACACAACACAGACGCTATTACACTTTGTGGCTGACTAAATAGTTGAGTTGTTTAATACTTTGTCAGGCGTCATCCTGACTGACTCTCAGTCAAACTTATTCAGACTGTCACAACACAGCGCCTAGCAGCCTGCGTCAGCCTTACCCCGCTTTAAACACTCACTTCTACTCTGCAAGTGTTGACGAGGCTTGTTCTTCACAGATCTGGCAGTGTGGAGGGACTCTAGAAATTGTCACATGTTCGCATGTGGGTCACGTGTTCAGAAAAGCCACGCCATACACGTTTCCCGGAGGAACAGGGCAGATCATCAACAAAAACAACCGGCGCCTGGCAGAAGTCTGGATGGATGAATTTAAAAACTTTTTCTACATCATTTCTCCTGGTAAGAATATGTATGTGTGTGTGTGTATGCGTTCAGTAGAGGGTTAGAGTGTGTTTGTGTGTGTATGTGTGTTCATACAGGTTAATGGATGCTGTGTAGCGTGAAATTACTCCCCACCCCTTGTCCTACACTTGTGGACTACCACAGAGATTAACCTCCACTCATGAGCACATACATGTAAAGGTGCATGAGCACAAACACACACAAGGAGACAACCTAAACTAAAGCAAAATGTTTTAAACCTCAGTTGTTACTAAATCATGAAGTTATTCTCTTGTTGTTCATCGGTTTCAGATTGTTGACCGAGGATACGGCCTGTTAGAACCGGTAATATTGACTTGACCTATCCTTTTGGGGGTGCATCTGTATTAAACAGATGTGATGAATTTGCCAAAACAGACATATTAATTAGTTTTAATACACAAACACTGAGATGAAGTCCTCCAACATTTCTTACTGCCACCCTTCCTGCTGCATCGCTAATCTTTCAGTAGTATTAATGCAAAAACAGGTGCATATGAACGTTAGTGGTTTTCTTCCCTGCAAACCTGGACGCTTTCTTAGCATTCAGTAGAGCAGGAGAGCATAAACTCCAAACAAACAAAAACAAACTGGATCAATAACTTGCCAGGCCAAGTTCCAGGAGGTTGTTGCATCGAATGACAATAAGCCAAACAATCCTCTCTTTCTCGGTGCAGAAGCACCGCATATATAAATGACCTGATTCACCTCTCCGGTCCATTTTGTTTGATTCTTAAACTAGATATTTCCTTTTAGTCCCGTTCCTTGCTGTCTACAATGGGTGCCACCTTCTCAGCTGTAACTTCCTCCATCTTTTTTTTTAAAAAAAGTTGAATGTAGGAACTCTGCATATTGCCGTGTTGATGGTAAAATAATATCTCAGCAGCCTTGTGATAATATGTTCAAGTCAATTTGGTGGATCAGACACTATTTGTCTGACATATTTACATAGTTCCTCTGTTTCAGAATTCCGTTTTTGGTATGACATGGATTTGTTGTGTCATAAGATATTTTTTTCAGACTGTCAGATTTCCTCTGTTTCCATTAATCTGATGGTATTTGAACATGTCTGCGTCATGGCTGAATGACCACCTTGCTCACTGTCATTAACAGAATATTCATAAACACAAAGGAATAATAAAATATTCTAAGAGGAAGCTTAAAATCTTCAATTTGTGAAAAGAAAAATGCAAATCTTATATCCTAAAAATGAGAGAAAATGTAAACCAGGATGCTTTAAATGGATGTCATCCTGGCGTTAAATGTGACGCCAGGATGACAGTTCATGCAGTAGTTGATATTAATTTTGCATATGCTTTTTTTACATATAAGTCTATATACTTCCCTACTTCTTTGTTTTCCCTATATTAAGCATGAGTGTTTTTTTTTTTTTTTTGAGGAAATGGGATAAAACGTCTTTCGTGGCTTCATTTCTGTTTTCATCAGTGAAACTAAAGCAAAACTTTTCCAAGTAAGAAGCCCATCCATCATCTTTCATCCCTTCTTACCAACAAACAGGCACATTGAAAAGTAATATTTTGGACTACTTGTGCATTTCACACAGTCGCAGGTTACTTGTTAGGTTAATATAAATTGCCATGGCAACATGGCATGTTGTGAAAAGAGAACTGTCAACTCCTCAGTTACTGCTCCTCAGTTTGTGGAGGAACATGAAAGTAAAAGTGAACAAGACCTATGCCATCAGAAGCAACGGCGTATATCTTCAATCACAAAGCTCCACATGGTGTCGAAACTTTAAACCAACCCGGTATGACATCAGGACAGGATGCATCCTGAGGTCATGACCTTTTATTTGCACTTTATTTGAGGTCAGTGTTATATAGTATATAGTTCAAGAGATATAGTCAAAAATGGCTTTTTCCAGAATAAAGCACCACCTGGTGGTGAAACCATAAATCCCATAATTGTGAAATTCAATACAGGTTTTCCTCACACGAAGGCGGCAGATATCCGGCGCCGGATGCGGTGGCGGCGATCGCGATGAAACCATAATATCCCCAATATTATGGTTTTAATGTCCCATTTTATCCGTGTTCGGGGAATCCTGAATGTTTTCCCCTTTTACAGATTTTCATGTAACTCCAACGTGTCTGAAAGGTGGTTTTAATTCACAGCCACTCTACTGAACTATGGCTACTTTTCTAACTTTAGCGTCCCCAACCTTTCACCCACCGATGAATGCTGATTCACAATCCATCCTTTCAGTGCTTTTTCTCTTTCTTATCCTCCCTCCTCTGATAACATCTTCTTGGCATTTCTTTCCTCAATCAGCTGTGATACATGTCCAAAATAACCAGTGTGTTGATATGATTCTTGCATGCGACGTGGTGCCGTAAACCAAAACTGTTCTTCCGTTAATGGTTTAGGCTGGGACAAAGGGTGTGAAGTTCAGTTTCTCAGGCTTAGGCCTCTGCAGGGCATTGATCACTCCAGGAATGTACACAATGAATGTCAGTGTGTCATCAAAACAAGCCAGGAGCATAAACATGTTTAGTTGGAGAGCTACGTAGGGCTTTTTTTAAAAAGTGTGTGTTCAGGAAACAAATGACGAAGTAAAATACATTCTAACATCTGTAACTTCTACAGAGTGCTCATTTAATTTAAAAACAGATTCATAACAGCGAAATGATCTTCCATGATTTTCTTCATTGTGAATTTTTAATTATCAAACTGTAGGACAAAAGAGGTTTTGGAGTTCGGTCTCTCAGAATATTTTATTGCCCTCTAAAGGAAACCTAGATTTCAACAAGCAGAGTGCTGAGTTGGCACGGTGTGTCATGTCAATCTGTGTGTCCAGGTGTTACCAAAGTGGACTACGGTGAGATCACGTCTCGGACGGCTCTAAGACAAAAGCTGCAATGTAAACCCTTCAGCTGGTATTTGGAGAACGTCTACCCTGACTCCCAGATCCCGAGGCACTATTACTCCTTGGGAGAGGTACGCTCACTCGCACTCAGACACACAGCCATCGTCCGCTGTCATTCATTTCATGTTGCTCATGGTGATGGATTTGCTTTTCAGATTCGAAACGTGGAGACCAACCAGTGTCTGGACAACATGGCCCGGAAAGAAAATGAGAAAGTTGGAATATTCAACTGCCACGGCATGGGAGGCAACCAGGTGACAAAAGATAAACAGAGAAATGTCACAGAGAGATCATGTGTAACATTTTAATCAAATTGAGATTATTTATTATTATGATTTGCTTGTTTGTACAAGGTGTGAAAAGTCAGAGCAAAGGGAGTCATTCTGTCTCACACAACTAACACCTTTATAGAACCCAACTTAATGTGGCTGAAACTGGGATAACACAACTAGACGGCACTACACACATGCTGCAAGATTTCTAACTAGTAGGTCTAACAGATGAATAAACAAACACAGAGACACTTTATCTTTAGCAATACAGCTAAATGATCAATAAAGTTGCACTAATTCACAAAACGCATCAAATTGTGAAGAGAAGCCCCTTAAAACAGCGTCCTAGTTTCAGGCATTTCCATATGGCTGCTTCGGTTCATAAAATCCTTATTGTATAACCACATCATCATCTGAAAAAGTCGCCATTATTGTAGCCTAAAGACACCATCTGGACAGTGAATCTGGCCACACGTGCATGCATGAGCTTCCACAGAGCTCCTTTTTACTCTATAACGTCCTCAAAGATCTGACTGTGTAAATAAGAGTCACATGTACGCTTCAGTGTTTGATATGTTTTTTTGTAGGTTTTCTCATACACAGCCAACAAGGAGATCCGGACAGATGACTTGTGTTTAGACGTGTCCAAGCTAAATGGACCTGTCATGATGCTCAAGTGTCATCACCTTAAAGGAAATCAGCTCTGGGAGTACGATCCGGTGGTGAGTGGGAGAAATTACATTCACACACTATCCACAAGCAGCCACAGTGCACTGATCTGTGAGCCAAAACAAAACGTGTACTGGTATTTTAAGTAAAAATGTATTCAGACCTTCCTGCAAATGCTAATCATTCTTTCTAAATCCTGTTTGCTGATACGCTCTTTGCATCCCTGATGTGCAGAAGCTGACTCTGGTCCACGTCAACAGTAACCAATGCCTGGACAAGGCCAGCGAGGAGGACAGTCAGGTGCCCAGCGTCAGAGACTGCACACACACACGCTCCCAACAGTGGCTGCTCCGCAACGTCACACTACCAGAAGTCTTCTGACCACACTGCACACTCACAAACGCACACACTCACACATGCAGCGGCCCATCGTGAACAATCAGAGAACCGGACATGTTCATTTAACTTGGGCACCAGGAGAAAAAAAAGAGACTTCCCGTGAGGGGATTCGGGAGGAGGATGGATGAGATGGTACTACCTCTGCCAGAGTTCAGAGGGAGGAGTTAGTTTGAGCCTCCTTGGAGCGAACGGAGAGGAAGGACTCCCTCTAAAAGACGGTTGCTGTTGTTTCACATTTGTTTTTGTTTTTTTTAAAAGACGAGATATTAACCACAGAGTGACTGACTCCTGTGTGTGAATACAGGACTGGTCAGTGGAGTCGAGGTTCTGCACTCACAGCTTCCCTGGACGAAGCAGTCCATCCCTCAGTTCATCACTTAACGTTTACTGACTGCCTCTGATCAGAGTGTGTGTGCACTTATTTGTGTGTGTGTGTGTGTTCCCTTAAAATGAATGTATGCTTTTGGTAAAGGGGCCTGAATTCCATGTTTAGTTCTTTTTTTATTTAATATTTTTTAAATGGATTTTGAAAATGAACTATGAAAAAGGATGCATGTTTAAGTGAGCGCATGTGTGTGTGTGTGTGTGTTAGAGCCCCTCCTATATTCTAGCAACAGTGTATGTCTCCCTCTGGTGTTGCTCCTCGGCATCTCATCTTACTGACTGAAGCTTCTCAGCTGATGAATTTCCAATAGACGGCAGAATTAAACCAACCAAGAAAAACGAAACAATCCTGACGTCTGCCATCAGCAGAGATCTAGAGATAGAGAAATATGATGTTTGTGATATATTTCTATGTCCAGTTTTTACATGGCTCGTCTGTTACTACTGTTTCAGTAACATTAGTTTGTCTATGTTGTCCTTAGAAATGTTTAACATAGAGCCAACACACACTCACACATACTACATGCGTATGTATCTGAAGTCCACTGCCTACTGTAGTGTTTAATACTGATGATGCATCACATACACTTGCTGACAACATGTAGGGAAAATTATGAGCTCATTCTTTTTCTCATATCGTCTTCTCAGTTAGCTCTTCTAAAAAAGAAAAAAAGAAGACAAATAAACACTCCAAGGGCTCCTTTACTCCAATGGAGTGTGTGGATGTATGCATCTGTGCAGGTGTGAGTATGCGTTTCTTCAATGCTGATCCCAGATCATCGGCTGTTTTACTAAAGCGAACAGCGTTTGATTTCTTTGCTTTTAAACAATAAAGCCAGTAGTTGGAGGATGAGTTTATCCATGCTCCCTCCTCTGAATTAAAATAAAAGCTGATGTTTTGTTCCAAACAAGCCTCTGCCATACATATCAGCAGCAGGATTGTAAGGAATAACTGTAGCGATACGGGGGGGTCAGAGAATCAGGGCACAGAAGAAGCAGATGGCGTATCTGAACTCATATCTATATATCTTACTTTGGCAAACTTACTTTCAGTATTTCAACATTCATATCCTACTGAGAGACACACAACAGAACAGTGACATTTTCATTTCAATCATGCTTCTTTTACTCCGTAATGTTTTGTGTCACTCCTGCCGCTGGGCATGAGAGGTGGTTTCATTACTGTTTGGAACATTTTGGCTTCCTCCAGTGGAGGAAGGCTGTGGACGAGGCGGGGAGAGGACGCCACATCTGACTGAGTGACTGGTGAAGATGCTTTTGATTGCGGGGCAGAGGGAATGTATCGACTGTTCTGATGTTGAGGGGGCCAAGGGATTGAAAGCAACTTACATGTCCAGGCTTCCACAATGAGCTGATCCAAATGTAGAAAAATAAAGTGAAAAGGTTTACAGAAAAGGTTTCTGTCTCTTTGCTGTCACTGAAATACATCTCAGATTACACATCTTCTCTGTAACATACTGAGTGTTGTCTCAAAGGATCAGGTGTATTTAGCAACCATTCAACTGGCTTCTAGATGAAGTCTTTTGTTTCCTCAAATCTTTTACACTCAGACGTAAACAGAATGTGACTGCAAGCTTACTTTGCTTTCCGATACTGATGCTTCCTTTTTCAGATTGTGTTAATGTGAAGCTGATCAGACTGATGTTAAAGTAATCAACTTTCTAATTTTATTACTTATTCTATCTCTATCACGTCTCCAACTACTTTGCCTGTATGGTTGAGATCCTCCATCCTGGTCTGGATCTATGTCGTATGGTATATAAAGTTTACGGTCGTAACGTAACATAATCACATATCAATGACAAACTATATTTTTTGTATTTAATCACTTGACTGTAATAACTTTTGTTTTTATTCTCATAGAATGAGCCATTTATATCTACTACTTGTGGGCTCAGGCTCATGGACGCTGTTATACTTGGACAAGTAGAAATGAGAATCTTCTGAGCTTTCAAGCTGCTGTTCCAGCTTTGTTTGATAGATACCAGAGCACAGTTTGGGACCTAAAATCTGAGACCACTGGATCCAGTCAAAGAAGAATTTTGGCCATTCATGACCACCATCCATTCCTAACTGTGCTTGGCATTTTAAAGCATTTCTATGCTCATCTTTACCTTTAAATGCCCGTAATTCTTATTGGTTATTCCTTCCCATTAAGCAAAATTATATAATGAGGACATTTAAAGCAATTTGTTAAAGACAAGGTCCCACAATGGACTGGCTTCCCTGTGACTCTGAACTGGTATGAGTGGTATACAAAATAGATGGATGTTCAAAGCAAGGACTGGTTTATTTGTTAATTTCATTTACAATTCAGTTTGTAAAATATGTTCTGTAACTCGCTCTTGTGTCTGTATCAATGGAAAAGAGCAGGGAAATGTGCATCTTCCTGCTTGGATAAGGTCATCCACATTCACCCAGTCGGTCTTCAATCTGTGCAAAACTGTAAGAGACAAATTCCAGGAAACATTTTAAAGTTTTCCAAATGACAAAAAACAGTCTGAGATGACCCAGCAGAGCACGAGTCTTCAGCGGAGATCCAGTGAGAAGCAAAAGAAAGAGGCAAGAAGCCTCAAGCCTGCTTCCTGGCTAGTTGAATTAGGTGTACTGGAACTCTGGGAAACCGCATGTTCACAGGGCATGAACTGTGGCTGCTGTCTCTTATCACCTCGTGGTGAAAAGTACACTGCAGCAGCAGAGACGACTCTGGGCTGAAACAAGATAAGTCTTGCGGGACTGTTCTCCGTCCTATTAATAAACACGACGGTCCAGTGTGAAGGTAATAGAGTCAGGCTGCAGACTGAGGAAGTGTTTAGTGCAGAGTGGATTATTCAAACATCTTTTCCTGATCCACTGAATTATTCATTTATGAGGATTAGGTCCAACGGGAGCCATCAAGAAGACATATTAGACAGCAGCATTTTGCATACACATGCAAAGGATGTTGATGCCTCTGCATAATTTCCTGAAAGCATATGTTCGCAGTCACTTCAATGACACGTTTTGGCCCCACTGAGGGAAGTATCTCACATAGCTGCTGTGACATTCGAAAGCAGGCACGTGAATTTCTGAGCCAGCCAGGAAACCCAAGGACTTGCATATCCAAGTGTAAATCTTCTGGGAGAACTGGATCCCATTTCACTTTGGAAAACGTATCACTGGACAGCCAGGATGTCTTGAAGTGGGACATCTTGCTTCGTTCCTCTCTGCGCATGGAAGAAAAGATTCTGTCGGTGCGATTTGGAGCTGCACCAGTTCAGGAAGACCTCAGAAGAAACATGAAGTGTTTGATGTGAGGAAATGGATCAAAGCCAAATCGGACGACAGCCCGGAGGGAAAACCTATTATTAAATAATAAATACATTCTATAAGTATTTAGCATTGTTATGTTTCATTTCTGATATGGTTTAGTTTGAT
The DNA here is from genome assembly GCA_037177515.1 of Pseudomugil tenellus. NCBI lineage: Eukaryota > Metazoa > Chordata > Actinopteri > Atheriniformes > Pseudomugilidae > Pseudomugil > Pseudomugil tenellus. The sequence goes on along the minus strand of JBAMHX010000007.1, from coordinate 14,205,363 downwards.
AATGCAGTCAAACCAACATATAAGATGACCATATGTTTGCAAACATTTCAATGACAGTGGTGAATGTAAACAAAGATACATGAAACTAGAGCCAAGAAATTAAAACTTTGTCAAATATTAAAATTGACTAGTAAATTTTAGGGAATGTTGCATACGAGGATCTGCATCATCTTTGTGCAAATTATTACCTTCATTCTTCTCAGAATAAGTCAGCTCCATCTATATTCATGAGAATAAGAAGAAAACAATATTAAATCTTTTTTTTTAACACGAATAAAGCATTTTTTAATATCTCTGTGGGTTTCGTGTTTAACAAGCTGCTCGGTTCACCACCAGCAGCTTTTACAAGCCACAGCATCACGCGGTACCCACTGGGAATTTAGGCTGAAGATGAGAAAATGTGGGATTTTCGGGCCCGTTTTCTCTTTCGTTGACAGACTGAAGTCCCTCCCTGGAGCCCAGTTGCTTCTGTGGTTGCATTCAGGATCGCTTTCAGGTGGGAAGATCCTATTTTCTGTCACATCGGAGCTTCACTTGAGCTGTGAATTATTTTTTTTTTTCTTAAATTAAAGAACTTTCCGTTAGCAGAGTGAGTTTGACAGCAGTGATCTGCTCAGTGTGTGTTTTCTTTAAGGGTTTCCTGACTTCCCCAGCAGCAACTCTGCAGGCGCCACACCGGTTTATTTTCTCCATCTGTCCACAGCCTTGCTGACACAATGACAATCTGTAAAACCTTCACAGAACAGATGTGATTTGGCTCTCATGGACACAGAGAATAGTTCTCATTTCTGTTTATCTAAACAAAGATCCTTTTTGTTGTTTTTTTAATTGATACGTGTAATCTAAAGCATTATTTGTGTATTGCAAACAATTTTAGGCACAAAAATTGGGAATTTAAGGTCGGCTTCAGAGATCATAAAAGTTAACACACCAGAAATAATGCAGTTTAAATTATGTTTATTCAGTACATACTCTGAGTAAAAAATGTACCAAAGGAAAACTAGTTATGTTAAACTCTGTACTCATGTTCCAACACAACATGCCATCACCCTCAGTTAGCTAACACGGTAGCCGTATGATACACTTTTGTAATTTCTTTACATACACAACCCATCCATTTGATTTTAAAGCTTCAAGTGAAGTTACCTACTCTATACGCTCCTAAGTAGTGCCATATTAATGGATGATGCGAGTAGAAAAAATAAAGACATCTCTAAAATTATGTGGCAGGATGATCATCACATCCTTGTCAAACACGAAGGTGCTTTTAGTGTAAATGTGCTTCAGTCCTGATGGATCCTTGTGTTCAGATTCCAAAAACTTAGTTGTGTGGGTGTTAAAAAAAATATCTGAAGTTTTAAATAAATAAGCAACATAGAAACAGATTTCCCAGATCATTGCAAAGCACCCAATCTGACCCGCTAAAGCCATCACCGTCAGTGTGAACCTGTGTTCTGGGAAAGGAGAAGCTTTTGTTTTGAATCATTAGGACTGAAAAGATGAAACTATAGTAATAAAACCTGGTTCATGAGAGCAGGCGTGTATTTGTTAAGTAAAGATCTAGTGTCAGTAAATCACAGCTACTGTCACTGAAAGGATAATAACAGCGTTTAACTTGTAAACATGTTATATTTGGAATAAAAAACAGTCATCAACTATTTTTCTTATACCCGATCTGACCTCTGTAGCAACAACACTTCAGTTCATCTTCCAATAAAATAAATATGGACAAACTGTCACTACAAACTAGTCAAGCCTCCTTGAGGAGAGAGGTAGGGAGTACGGAAACTGTTTAGCCGCGAACAGCACTGCAGCAAAGACACAGCCGGGGAGTGCAGGCATTACATCGGGGGCTTTGTCAATAAAACATATCATCTAACAACCACAAACTTTGCAACAATTTCAGGCATTTGTCAAAATGACTAAATAAATAAATGTAGGCACTGACTTCAGGAGAGATGATGTGATTAGAATCAACATCTCCGCTGTACATCGTCATAAACCAAACGGGCTGTCATTGGTCCAGGATTGGGGTCGGGATACTGGCTGAATGAAAGGAGCTGGTGCAAACTGCTCGCTGTTTGCAGACATTACAGCTTGCTATGCTGCCGTCTCCTCTTGCTCCAGGCAGAGCCAGGCCCCGTTCGGAGGGAAAGGGAGTGCTTTCCCTGGATAATCAGCCAGTAGGAAGCCAGGTGAAGTTCCAGAGGGACCCTCCATTTTCACTCACTGGTCTTCTTTAGGATAGAAGGAGTGGAGTCTGGGAAGGTCCTAGTGATGACAGACAAGAGGACAATAGATTAAGCAGCTCGCACTCACTGGCAGGATTTTAAAGATTGAATGAGCTGTTGGTGTTTCAGATGGTGTTTACCTCAAATCATGAACAGGCCAGTTTGGCTGCACTGGTGTTGGTGCAGTTGAACTGGGGCTCATTAGCATGGCACTGTAGATATTTGCTGCCACCACCAGGATGCATAGAAGAATGGGCCCAATGATTGCCCCTTCCAGACCCAGATAGTATGCTCCGCCTGCTACCGCTAGGCCTGTCAGGTATGGATGTCCCCCCCTGAGACAAAGAGATACGAAAGCGCTGACACGATGCCACAACGTTTAGGGAATAAGCGGTAGATAATGGATGGATGGCTTTGGCTGCAACTTAAAGGGATTTCTACAAACTCTCCAAATAGACTTTTTCATTTGTAAAAAATGTGAATATAAATGCTATAAACTAAAGACAGGAATGTATTGCTAACAGTGAAATCTGTCTTATACAACATCTGCCTTTTCATTACCCAGAATCCCCTCTAAAGTAGAAATATATGCAACGTCAAACAGAGAACTTTACAGTTTTTGGGGATAAATACGTTTCTCGACCTAAAATATCACTGTTGCTGCTTATCTTAAATTTAATAGTTACACGAAGACTTTTGCTGTCATGGATGGAAAGCTGAACCCTAAAATACACCATAAACCTCTAACAGAGAATTTGAGAACATGTCTGTGCATGAACTGAATTCCATCAAGTGAATTTTGCAGCAAGACCAGATAAAAAAAGAAAAACAGTAAGAGAAGAATAACGTTAATATTTTACATAGTCGAGATCCTGAAATGATGCAAAAAGAAACTAACGAACATTAAGAATTGGAGCGGTTTTGTAGAAACTTTTATGCAAGATTTATCAACAGTTACTATAAATATTTAACTATGCAATATCAGATCATCCTCCTTCATACATAAACATTTAGGACTATTAAGGAAATCTGATGAGGTTTTAAGTCACATTTATGCAGAAATGTAGAACTCAAACGTTCAAGCACAACAGTAGCACTAATTCCTGAATATGGCAAACAATGTACATACGCCAGGGTTGCTGTCAACTGTCTGAAACATGAGTTATGCAAATAGGAAAAGTTTAAAAAGGCCTTACCAGAAGCATTTGGATAGCAACCAGGCTTGCTTTATGTAAACATCTTCAGGGGATTTGCTGAAAATCTGGTTTGCAAATGTGTCAGAGCTGTTACACACATACATACCCTGATATGTCGGAGTAGATGGCTGTGTCCACAAAATATGTTGGCAGCAGATGGAAGATAAGCAGCAGCAGAGCCTTGGCACCTTCACCCTGCGCCAACCACAAGTCGCACACAGCTGGCACTGCTGCCCAGTATGTCCCCAGGAACGGCACAGCACCCAGGATGGCAGCCAGAGCTTCGGGTCAAGATAGATGGACATTAAAAAAAAGTAAACAACCATGAGCGCAGTTAATGAAAACCCGACCTGTGTAAACACAAGGACTCACCAGAAGGAATGAAGACGATGTTGATGCCAAAGATGGTGTGGGTGAGCCACGTGTAGAGGCCGTAGAAGCCCGCCATTTTCAGAGAGGCGTCAAACACGCCTCTGAAACAACACGCGCAAGGTCATAAATAATCCTTCCCCATGTGGCGCTACTTTTAGATTTAGAGTGTGTGCTCACCTGATGGCCTCTTCTACAGACTGGCCTATGATGTTATTGGAGGGTCCGGGCTGGGAGAGAGGGGTCAGGCTGATCACCCATTTGACAGGTTTGTAGTATTCACCGCTGGAGCTCAGCAGGTAGAAGAGAGTGGTGAGGAAAATCACCTGCGTATGACAGAAACACGATAAACATGTTTAAAACTAAGTATTAAAAGCTTCACGTATGAGAGATTCACCTTAAAAAAACAAAGTTTTCAACTGTATCATCACTAAAACACAAATGAATAAAAGCTTAATACGTGAGAAGGCATATCAAGTTTGTGGTTTTACTGATGGAGGATGAAGTCGGTCAATAAAAACTGTCTCAGGAAGTAGAATTATTTACGGAAGGGGTGCACTACTAAAGAACTACCATGTAACATGGTGAGACTGCTCGGCGTAATGCTGGGAATAAATCAGAAGAAACAACCCCGAGTGACAATTTGAGTTTAATCAGTTCCATACCAGACTCAGAGCAAAGTTGAGCAGCGCTGTGCCGCTGTGGAACAAAACCGTGAGGAGAGTGGTGGTGGTGGAGAAGAGGAGACCCACGTTCCTGCTCATCACCACCCACAGAGACTCCATGATCTACAAAACGCCACAAAATAAATGTCATTCACAGGATAAAAAATATCATTTTTTACCTCCTCCTGCTGCATCATAAGTGTATTTCTGACTAAATATGTTTGAACTTCATTAAAGTTCTCTTCAACTGATGTGTCAGCTAAAAAAAAAGTACAAGCAAGTGGTCTTCATCCTACAGGAGACATATACTCACAGACAGCAGAGTCTCGATATTTTCCTGTAGAAAGGAGGCAATGTCCTTCCAGTCCAGGATGTCCCCGAGCCAGCTGTTCTGCCTGTGAGCCATCATCTTGTGTCCGCGGTGGCGGCCCGAGTGGGTCACATTCTGGAGATGTGTGTTTTATTTACAAGTGAATAAAACTTTGATTACAACTTCGGAAGACAGTCATCTTCCTAGTGTTCTGTTACCTTCACGAACCAGGACTGGTATAGTCTGTCCCAAAGCTCCAAAACCTGCTTTTCGATCACCGCCGTCTGGTTCGCTTTTTCTCCTAAAATTTTTTGAAGCTGTTCACAAAGAAAACATCAAGTATTTGTGATGTTTCCAACGGGAATAAATAAATCACTCTGTGCATATTAGCGCTCTTAACCTTCTGTGTTATCCACTCTCTGCCATGTTGGTAAACGTTGGTAGCAGCTGAATTCAGAGCTTTCTGAACGACACGAGCTTCTGGAAGCAAACTGGAGAACAAGGTGGGAGAGAAGGCTGTTTATGGAGAAAGGAGAGGACTGGGTGTTTAAAATAAGCACAAAATAATAATAAAACTCTTACTTGGCCCATTCTGGGTGGTTGGACACAGTCTCGTTGATGAGGTTACTGGTCACATCAATGATGTGAGCACTTTCATGATGAACCTACAGAGACAGAAGCTATGCTTACACCTGTGTTTATGTTGCTGTGGTAACATCTAGATGAAGCAACTATTGTTGACTGAAGCCTACCATTGCAGTGAGCAGCAGAGCCATAAGCAGGGTCCCTGTGACCAGGAGGAAGATGATGAAGATGCTGATGATTTTATCCAGTGATCGCTCCAACCAAATTATCATCTACGTAGAATGAGAGGAGAAGACATGGACGGAAAAAAAACAGAGTAAAGGCACATCAATACAACTCTGAAGTAGTTTGAAAACACCACACACACACACACACACACAGAGAAAACCTGCATCCTTCCCATGTGAAGATGTACCTCAGCATTTAAGGTCCTCCTCTAAACCCACCTTGTTTTTTAGGAACATAATATTACACAGAAACAAACACGCTTAAACTAAAAGCATTACGGCATGTAAGTATTAATCCCAGCAGAAGTGCTTAAAACAGCAGTTTCAGATCATTTGTCATAAAAAACAAAGATCTTATTAAGCTGGTTGAAGCCTTAAATACATTAAAAAGACATTTTAGAAATTTTGTATTATTGTATTTACCAAGAATATGAATAAAAAGCATTATATGTTATCCAAAAATGATTTGGTAACCATATGATAGTACTGTAGCCATCATGACCAGTACCTGCTTACAGGAAAACAGCATTCTCATTTCAATGGGATGGATAAGTCTGTTACATCTTCTTATTAATGTGCAGAAATGTGTACATCTAGTTTGCAGCAATTTATACAATTTCACCATATAATGTGTGCATTAGTGTTATTTCTGATCTCAGAGAGCAACTAAATTTATTTTACTCTCTTTGAGGTTTCCTTCCAGAAGTTACTCCCCTGTCTCCTCTCCCTCCACATAAATGCTATTGTATGTGTGACTTTATCTTGGCAGTGCAGCTTACGTGGTTTGGATGTAGAATCTAAGACAAATGTGCTTGAATAATTTTGCTGTTTTAACTCTGGCTTTTCAACGCTTCAGGGCTGATCCGACACGTAGAAACAAGATTTACGCTCCATGCGAGCACTAGTGTTAATTCCACATAAGTATTTAAGTTACTAAATCAGCCACGGCAAGAAGTTATGTTAGGAAATGTTACCTGGCCATGAGGCCACGCCCGTTTGAGTCAATATTACATGGAAGGTGGCATGACATGGAGTACAAGGGCAACTGCATTGCTGCTGCACACTGTGATACACCTTAAGCTGAGAGTAATGCCATGAGTATGTTATGCATCTAATTCTATATGTCTCTTAGGAAGACCGATAATGTAGTCTTACCTTTCAGGAGGAGAATTATACTGTCTGACAAGGATTAAATCCAGCAGAGTAAAGAAACAAAAAAATGGAAACATTTCTGGTTTTATGTTATTACACATATATATCTGGTGAATCATCAGCAAGCATCTACTCGAGTGGAGGTCTGACTGCCATCTCCAATTCAGGAAACATAAGATCACTAACAGGTTACAAGTTAGTCACAGTTAACAATCAACACAAAAACATTCTGATTAAGTAATAATGATCTGTAATTACAACAAGAAAAAAAAAGTCTAAATAGATAATGAAATTAATAGAAAAATAGAATTAACCTGCAGAACCATGTCCATTTATGCACACTGAAAACATGAATGAAGTATTAATTTTAAAAGCGGTTTGATTTACATGAAAGAGTCTAAACATGGCAGGATGCTGTGGCTTTTGGAGGACTCATTTAACAGATGCTTACTGAGTTTTGGATTGTACCGTTTCCATTGTTTTGTTCATGCCCAGTCCCTCAACCACACATAAAAACTCTCCAAGTATAATCTCACAAATAAAAAAGACATTTTTTACATCAGTTTTATAAAACGGTATCTACAAAACCACTCCTCCCTGCCGCTCTGGTCTGCTCTTCTCCGTTTCTATCAGCCGTCTCTCCATGCAGCTCACACTCTCCAAAAAAGAAAGAAAAAAAATAAAGCTGCCAGCTGGATCGAAGCGGGGAAGATGCAGGCGGGACAGAGGAATAAAGGAGACCCTCCTCCTCCTCCCGACTGTAACTTCCAGTAAAAATTAAAGCAGGAAGCAGGAAAGCAGAAAGAGGGCAGATGTTACGACAGCATGAGAGGGATATGAAGGTGGATGGATGTGAAAACGCCAGTCCAAGCGGCTACAAAGTGTGCTCACGCCGTCAAACACTCCCACACGTAAATGGAGGTTAATTCTTTCTCCTTGTTTTCTCTCAGACACAAACACTCATTACCTGCTTGTTAAGCCAATGCCAGAGCTTGGAGAGGAGACAAAGAGACATTGGGAAGATCATTATTGGGAACACCTAGTCAGCAGTCATCACATGTACCCGTGCAACAAGAAAGCAACCAGGGTACAAGCAGTGAGGAGGGATGGGGGGTCAGACAGTAGCAGGCAGGATCTCCTGTGCAGGTCGTGTAGATTGGCCTTTCAACCGAATGAAAATCAGGATTACACGAGTTTATTTAAAAAGTGTCAATAAGAATAAGATCATATATGTCTCCTCAAAATAATAATTATTCCTCCAAGTCTGTCGTGTTGAACGAGACCCCCAGCAGACAAAAAGACAGGCTCATCTGGTTCGGATCTGCACTGGTCCAATATGAACTCTCCCGTCAGCGGTAGTGAAAAATTCTCCATGTTGGAGATTTATTTTTAATAATGTTTCAGCATTTAACATGTTGTCTTTGTTCTGTTTTACATGCATTTGAAATTGTTGTGTTTGGAAATAAGCTTTAATACTTACTCCAATCTTTGACAAGCAGGCAACCAGTACAATAATTCACTGGCCAGACATCCCTGAAAGCCACTGAGGGCACTTTAGCGTGAAAAAAAGCATCAGTGCGACACAGTGTGTGTCAGCATGCGGGTGTGCAACGTCACAGGTAGAAAAAAATGATCATCTGAATCTGCCGCCACTGGAAATCAGTCAAAAGCTTTACCTTAGTGTCAACACGCAGCAAGAACTGAGCCAGGCCTTTGATTGGTCCAGGAAGTAAAGCCTCCTCGCGCTCGCGTCCAAACCTCTCCAGCACCGTCCACCATGAGCTCAGAGTGTGCTCGGCAAAGCTCTTCACACCAAAGTGGACGACCAGCTTCTTCAGCACCCACACTAAATCACAGGAGCAACGTAAATACCTCGATTCATCTGAGCCTGTGTGTGAGATTGCAAGTGTTTGTGTTACCAGCCACAGGGATAGGCAGCAGCTGTAGGATCCACAGGTTAAGCCACACCTGAACCAGCACAATGGCCCAGACCAGCAGAATAAAGTAGATATCGCTGGCTCTGCGGGAGCTCTTCTCTGTCTGGAAGAGGCCTGCTGGTAAGGAGCGGGGGCCACGAAGTAACCCAGGAGTTGCAGGGAGGGGACCCACCAGTTGCTCGCCATCTTGGAAGGGTAAGAGACAGCAGAGAGGAAGCAGAAAGCAGGAAGAGAAGAAAGAAGATAGTTCAAAACCAATGTGGTTAAACAGTGCACCAAAGAGGAAGTGCCTGGGTTTGAATATCCTTTAATGGCTGCTTCTCGGAGTAATGATGCATGTATGACGCAGGACATTTGGCAAATCTGCTGTTCCGGCACAAGCGAAGTCCATAAAATCTACGATCTAGATAAAAGCGAGCTCCTTTACCTGTGAAGGTCTCTCTGGTATCACTTTTTGGCTGAAGGTTGCTACAAGAAATTGCCATGTAAATTGTGTTTGCAGCAAATGACAGCATCTGCCCTGGCAGCTCTCCTGGAGAGGTGAAACACAAAATAAAAGGTAGAGCACACACAAGCAGAAAGTGCTGGCAACAAAATGACAAACACTTCTCGGTAGTGTTTGCGTGCATGTTTTCCCCAACATACTCCTACAATCCTTACCAGAGTCAACCTGCTCATCTGAAGTCACTAATATTTTAGGTAAAGCTGCAGCTATGTGTAGTTTCATCTAAGTGCTGAACTTCAGAACTAATTCACTGTAATAAAGGCCATTTAAAAAAGAATCTTATAAAGATCAGAGCGAGTCAGTTCTTATTTTAGCTATTTAAATGTTGATTTGATCTTATTAACTTTGAAAGAATGTGTAGTTTGTCATTCCTACAGATTATTTAATTCACTTTAAGTGAGATGAAAAGAAAAGAGATGAAAATGTATTCTACAGATTACAGCAAGATTCTAACCCTGTATACTGGTTTATGCACAGTGATAACAACCATATACTGGAAGAGTTTCTGCATTATTACCTCTGCCTGGGACAGGTGGCTTCTCTTGGGAGCCCACGATGAGGAGTATTACCACCAGCACAAATATAGGCACTCTCCACGAGCCAGTCAGAGACACTAAAAACAGATTTTCAAATGAGTGGGAACATCGTCTTCCTGGGATGTAGAAAGATCTGTTGTTCACATATTAATAACTACGGCACCACCTGTCATCTCACTAGAAATGCTAGCATAAACACTGTGTTCTGTCGCCCAGCTAAATCACATTTTTAAGTGTTTTGACCCAAAATGTTGGCATCAGATACACAAAATATGTCAAATTCTCTTTTAAAATTTAGATATTTTCCTTTTTGCTCTTCTCATGAGCTAAAGTTCTAGTGAAAGGGTCACATTTAATATTACATGCCTGACGGTCAACACGCCTTCCGTGTGCTAAAAATACAGCTGACTTCCTCATCTTACAATGTGCTGTAGCTCAATGTGTTCTGTCCAGTAAACATAGATACAGAACTTTCTCACACTTCTTCAGAGTTTTCACTTTTCCATTGCATCCCGGGTTTCTGCAGCCTCCGTTCAGACAAGGAAAGCAAGAAAAAACACCACCCCGAGGTAAAAAGGGAAGTATGCGATAACATGTGTGAACAGGTTCTCTATGCTCACCCATGTAGAAGAGCAGAACAGCCCAGACAGGAAGGGCTAAAACCCTCAGGTAGCGCTCGGTTTGAGGACTCCACTTGAGACAAACAGCCAGCAAGTAGCCAAACACGACAGTACACACCTGAGAAGAAATACATTCACAACTTTTAGGCTTTAGAAAGTGACAGTGAGCAACACGTTGTTTGTTGCTTTTCAGGAATTTTCATAAAGATTTGGACTGTTGATCATTTCTCCTGCAAATATAATCAGGTTCTTTCTAAATAAGCGTTTTTTTTTATAACAGTATAGTGAGAAACTAAAGCTCTCTGATCTTATTTTGCTCATTTTAAGGAGCTGAGATTTTTCTCAAACTGATTTACATTTAAAAAGCAGTCTTAAAGTGAAATTCCAACAAATAATCTTTTACTGTTGGACAGCAAATTGTGAAACAGGATGTTGTTGCCAGTAAACAATTTATCATTAAGATCTCAGCTAGTTCCACTTCACACAAAGACATCTTTCAATGTAATGTAATGCAACATGGTGTTCCCCTTCCTACTTACGAAGCAAGGCAGTGTGTGAATCTTACACTCCTTTTAGAAAAAGCACATGCTGCCAAACGAATTTCATATAATGTCATTTGGATTTGGCCTAAGAAAAGAGGGTTTTAGTGTCTAGTTGTTCAGGAAAAATGGGATATTGATCAACCAGCTTCTGGAAAAGCAGGAAATTAAATAAACTAATATGCAAATTTAGTCACCTATTCCAAGACACACGTTTTCAGCACTGAGTTTAACTGAATAGACCATTATGGAAATATGGTTTACTGCTCTAAATCAGCCTTCAGTCACTTTCATTACAGATCTTTTAGAAAGGCTCATTTGCAGGCTGAAGACTTGCAGCCCCTACCCCTAACCCCTCCAGTACAATCATGCAATGTTTTCACGTCTGAATGATGTTTAACTAAAAGTCTAATATTTAAACATGACTCGCCTTTAATCAGCAGAAGTTCACAATGTAATTCTTATTCTGCTACTGAGTATTTTTTGATTAAGTTTATTTGAACATAATTTAAAAACATAAATAAATAAATAAAACAGTTATAAAAGATATTAGGAAAGAAAAGCTGTTCAAATGGAGTAGAAAGAAGCATATGCTTATATAATTCCAGCCCAGTAATCACAACTATCATAATGTATATCATTACCAAAATTATAAGTACTATATACTTTACAATAAATCAACAGTCATATTAACAACAATAATACATAAGTAACAATGACAAACTATGTATATAATATAATCAATACAATATAATCATAATCTATTTCAATTATAAAGTTATGCAATAATAAAATCTTGATTAAATCAGCAAAAATGTCAACAATTCTACAAATAATAAATATAACACCAATTTTATTATCTATACAGCTTAATTAATATTTCTTAATATATCCATTTGAATGAGTGGATATTTTGAGATCCGCTGTTTTTCCATAACTTAACCCACAAACACACAAAAACTTTTCCTGGTGCTTTTAACCAGGTCTGGGAGTTACATTAACAGCTTAATTGTTGCTGTTTTTGCTTCAGATGGAAAATAACTTTATGACTTATTCCTGTTTATTTGTTTTAAACGCACTATAAGTGATGTGTGTGAGGGATTCATATGGTCCAGATGACCTCTAGAGGGTCTTTTATCCTCATCCCGATACGCGAGGTGTACCTAATGGACTATGTCCGTTCACTCACCCACGCAACGTGGAAGCAGTCCAGCACGAGCCCGATGACCCAACAGACGTGTCCGAGAATCACCTGCATCCCGATGACACGCCAGAAAAGATACAGGAAGTAAAGCAGCGGCGCCCCGGCCCCGATCACCAGAAGCACCGTGAGCCTCTCCAGTACCAGCTTGCCCATCGTCTCAACCCCGTAGTTGACACACCACACTGGGACCAGCAGGGTCCCCACCACGATGGGCGTCCCGGTCTCCTGTAGTCCGCTGAGCCACGAGCGGCCCAGACGGGCCAGAGAGTATTTAAAAGGGTGGAGGAAGGTTCCGCAGAGCACTGCCCAGAGCAACGGGCGGAGGAAGGCCTCCAGGATGAAGTAAACCAGGACGGCTGCCCCGCAGCAGATAGCCACGAAGATAATCGCCCCAGTGTTGTAGAAGGCCTGTTTGATGTTCTTGTCAAATTTCAGGGACGTCGGATGCGTTAGCAGCTGGCTCATCATCTCCACGGCCGGCTGGACGCTGTCGGGGAAAGAAACGGAGTGAGGCCGCTCCTTACGGGGGCTCTCCGCTGGAGAGACGGCGGCAGGCTCCGGCGCCGTGTCCTCCTCATCTGCCATGTTCCCACTTCGGCTCCGGTAGCGCCTCCAACGTTCCCACCGCGTGACAGAGGAAAACATTTGACGTAACATTACAGAACTACCGGAGGGCATCATGGGAAATGTAGTGAAATTTTAAAACTGCGGAAAACATACTAGGGTGGACACTTCCGGTATTATGGATGGATGGATGGATGGATGGACGGATGGATAGATGGATGGATGGATGATGAATGGATGGATGGATTGATTCGT
>JBAMHX010000007.1:14155359-14185876 GCA_037177515.1 Pseudomugil tenellus | reverse complement strand
TATTTACTTGAATCAAAAGAAAGAAAGAAAGAAAGAAAGAAAGAAAGAAAGAAAGAAAGAAAGAAAGAAAGAAAGAAGAAACAAAGAAAGGAAGGAAAGCACATAAACCCAGTTAGACTAATAGTGGATAATAATAGTGGTCTTCTTTCTTGTAATACAATCTTTTGCCACATGGTGGCGACATTGATCTACGGTTAAAGTTTGATTCACAGCGGAATAAACAACATTTATAAAGATGTGCAAATCCTGCTGAACAAAAATAATTTGTACCCACAACTTTAAAATTATATCACTTGGAAAGATTCGGGTGATTATGTATAATATGTCAATAAAATCCTATTATCATTAAAATAATTACAAATGTGGCCTTACTTAGGAACACATGGGTGACATTTTTGTCTTGGTTTTGTCCTCTCTCAGACACTTTATGAATAAGATAATGTAATTTACTTTAAATAACTGTAACTACGCTATTTACTTACTGCAAAAAACATAAGAAATGAAATTGTATTGTATTGTATTGTATTGTAATTATGTGCTAATTTTGAAATAAAGTTTTTACTGAGCTACAGCTTTTAACAAAGCTTTCAACTGTTTTTATTACTAAAGAAATAAAAACTGTAGATTGCTGTTAGACAACAAAATTTACAAACAAAAAGGTAGTTTAATAATTCAATGGTGTTCTTTATAAAGGAAAAAACAATTAAAATGGGAATCTGATTTTTAAAATTATTTATTTATTTATTTGTTGGGCAGAAACAACAGGTGAACAAACTGCTATTCATAGCTGTATCCTGCAGGGGATGCTGATGCTTCACTGTATGAAGGATAGAGAGTTCTGATTACCATCATAATCATTAGAATAAACAAACACACAGCCAGGCAGCATAAGAATAAACAAAAACATGCTAGAATATGAATGCAAATTGGCATCAGTTTGATAGAAGTACCAACAGAAGTAGAAACATATTAACCATTACATCTTTCTGCATTTATTCCCTCAGTCATATCTCTCATTTTATGGTGGCTGCAGGTTTATAGAGCGACGCTGGTGTGTAAAGCAGACGAGTCAAAATATGTGTGTGCACATACAAGAATGTGTGACCTTTAACCTTTCTGCTCTTCACACAGCCTCTCTGTGCAGACACAAATCAACCTGATCAATCGCCTCTCTTGGTCTCGATCCACCCAATTATCCCGTGTTTATCCTCTTATTATTTCCACCAGCCCTCTCTCTCTCTGCACCAATTACCATTCCGTGTAGGGGGCAATGCTAGCCGGGTAATGAGGGACTCTGGGCGTACCAATCTTAGCTTAATAGCCTTAAAGGGCCACTCATTATCACAAACACTCACTCTGTCTCTCACACACTCACATATTCACACACATCTGTCCCCGTACATCATGTCACAGAGGGAGAAAGATGGAGTGACAGAAAGAGAGAATGAGTGAGGGATGTGATAGAAGCAGTGGGAGCGTAAGGAAGAATGAGGAGAGAGAAGAAGCTGATGTGTGTGTGGTATAGAGTGGAGGAGGTTGGGATTGGAGTGTGTGTGTGTGTGGAGGGGGGTCGGATAAATGTCAGTGGTGTGTCTCTTGGGCCTGAGAGACGAGTTAGTGACAGCAGGACAATGGCTGCTGGATCCATTGAGAAACACAGCTGCTGTGAGTACATGCTTGAACCTGTCACCTGCTTAGCCATCAAGTAGCACATGTAAAGGCACAGCTTAACACGTATGCAACGCACACGCATGGAAAAATGCATGGCTCTTCCCTCATGCACTCATGCTATGCTAATACACAATGTAAGCTGTGGATGTTCGGCAGCAATGTGGACGGTTCAGTCAGAACTGTCAGTCAATAAGAGCTGCTGTAGACTGAGAACTGGCCAAAGAGTACTAAGCTCCCGCTCCGACACGTCCTCTTATCTTCCCTCTGTTAACCTGCTGCACAAATCAATGGACCCAAGCAAAACAAAAGAATCTGATCTTACTTATGTTTGTGTTGCCTAAGGCTGAGATCATGTAAAGCATATTCTACAGAGACGTGTGCCAGAGAGGAACATGAGTTTATCCTTCAGTCTTCCTAGTTAAATTCTCCTTTGTTCCCTTTGTCCTCTCTTATATTACCATTTATAGAACTGATTATTTAATCTCATCAGAATTATTCCCAAAACAGCAGAAATTTAATGCATAAGCTACATATAAAACTGGTCAAACATTAATTAAAACATTGCAAACTGTCTTTTAAAACTAATGTCGAGAGGTTGTGAAGAAACAAACTGACGTTTCTGAGACATTTTTCTGGACAAATAGTTCAGTAAGGATGTCTCTCAACATAAAACGGAAGATAATATAGGAACATTTAGGCTAAATTAAATCATTTGACATATAAGGCATTGGATATGTAAATGACAAGATTGTCATTTTTAGCTACGATGTACCAGAAAGAGGAATGTCTAGAAGCCAACAGAGCACATTTCAAAAGCCAACATCTGTGATGGCTTTGAAACAATGACAATAAAAAAACTCAGAGTAACATGTGATATTTTTTGTTAATGAACAGAATTTAGTTTCCATCCACTTTTATAGGCGACTGTTAAAGTGAGCAACCACGCTGTCCCTGTTTGGTCCTGACAAATAAACTAAACCTTTATTCCACATGCACCTGTGTGTTTGATTGGCTGATACATGCATTGCGTCAACCAATGACATTTTTTCAGTTTATAGTTTGATGAGCCAAAGCTAAACTGAATTCATATTTAAGCCTCACTGAAACAACAGCAGCATAAGTTCTTACATGTAAATCCTACGTTGGAAGCTTAAGGATGATTTAAACAGGCACAGCTATAAGGGCAAAGGAATTGTTGGAGACCATCTATATAAAAAAAAAAAAAAAAACGACTAAGGTCTTAAACATGCATCACGTAACACCAAGGACTGTTTGGCTGGTCCCAAATAGAAAATGTAATTGTCAAGTGTCTCCTGTAGAACAGTGTCGATGCATTGTGATTTAAACAACCCGTGAGTCAGTACTACAGTTAAGCACCCGTCCTCTTCAACTTCATCACTGCATATGTAACAACATGCATCAAAAGATGAAGCAGCATTATTTTAATATTGGTCTTTCCTTACTTTCTTACTCTTTGGTAGCTCATGCTTTGTGTTGCAATGGAAAAGCCACAGATTTATCTCATTTTTGCATCTAAACTTAACATCTTTGTCTCCTCCTGTATTTGACAGAAGTCAGATCGCTTATCAACTCAACCCTACTTATAACAGCAAGCTCTTACCTCTATCTCTTCTCTCTTACACACACACAAACAGTCACAAACCAGGTCTGTGATCTAGCTGTGGGCCTGTCCAACCACAGGGATTCATTTAAGGGTTGTCAGAAATCACTTTACTCACAGTAAGCACTATTGGCATGTTCTGCAGCCTGCAGAGCAAAACCCTTCCGACTTCACACAGATCTCTACCAGTGAATGCTGACTGCCTTTACAGGCCGATCCTCCGTAACCACGAGGATACGAGCAAATACCCACTTTTGTCTTATTTGCATACATAGTTTGGTTAGCGCTGTTTGTCTGTTGAGGTCTCTGTGTGTACCGAAGGCTAAGGGGATCCATTGTGCTGATGAAATGTTTGCTTTAGCAATAAGGAGGCACAGATGAGGCATCGATCAGTGCTCATTAAACATGCCACACACACACATATTCACAGACACACACTGGCACAGCTGACAAACAGAAAATTTATTCCAGCATTGCTCCAGACACTCACACATTAGTACCCTCCTGTGTGAGTGACTCTCAAAGCTTGCATTGACAGCTGACTTAAAACACTTGCTGTCAGTAGAGTTATCCATTATCTGTGATGCGGGTCTCTCCATATAGACGGGCCGACCAGCCGGGCCTTAAGCAGTGATTATGGTGTTGGGTAATGGGAGCTGGGGGCTGTACTGTCATTAGTCTGGTTAATCAGAGACTTGCTCCAGGTTAAGCTTCGCTGCCTCAGGAGAGAGGCTGATGAGCTGAGAGCCGTGCCCAGCCTACAGTTCTTAGGTCTGGGCTCCAGCGGCTCTTCTGGCCCCCGCCTGCTCCAGTCAGTAATCTATAACTCTCCCCAGGAGCAAAGCGAGAAGGCTCAGCCTCCTGGACAACACTGACACATGATGCATGATAATGAGACACACAGAGAATGACAAGCTGTCACACACACCTGTTCACACACACCCACACTTACTACTGATGCAGTGTTAAGGATCATTGCTGACTTTTTGAGCTCGTGTTGCGTGGCTTCTTGGTACTTCTGCTCACTGACAGTAAAAACAAAAACCCAATCGGCTAGCGGTGACCTTGTCTGAGGAACTCATATGATTCAACATCTAAATGCTTAACTACGCCTGCCGTGGAGTGCCGTAGTAACCAGCTCAGCAGAACAGGTGCATAATGACCACAGGGACAGTTGGGTTTTCATCCAGGAACTACCCAAGTTCTCTCACACATAAACAAATCCTCTTGGGGACTAAAGGGTCCCCGAAAAGCTCTGGGGAGACGTGTGTGAGCCGGGCGTTTCTTCGCTATCCCAGCGTCCCCTGTGAGCTCATTAACCCCAATCATAACTACTTCCCTATGTCTGCTTTACACACTCCATCCATCGACACCTTCCCACACACAAATTGCGCTCTCCATCAGAATCGGGCAGACAGAGTGTGTGTAACAGAGGGGGTGTATGTGTGTTTAAAGGACAATGAAGGTCGGAGAGCCCAGCGAGCCCCCAGCAGTTCCCAATAGACTCTGCAGGCCCGAAAAGAGCAGAGAGAGGCAGGCGGTGGGGAGACAAGCAGGGTGAAAAGGGAGGATGAGGAGGTTAAGAAGTGTGTTTTGAGTTGATGCAGGCCACAACCAGGTTTTACTTTAAGAATCTTATTCTGTTCTTTTATGCTGCGTGACCCAGATGGGTGGCGAGGGAGACAATGGAAAAGGAGGGGGGAGGCAGAAAAAGATAAAGATAGAGTGCTTTTCATTTTTAAAAAATGAGTGTAGGGAGACACAGGAAAGACCCCAGAGAACCACAGAATGGGATGAAACAACAAAGAACTCTATCATCAGTTTACTGAATAGATCTGTCCGTCTATGCTTTTTTTTTTCTTATCACCCGCTGTTGTTTTTTTTCCCTCACCATCTCTTCTGCTCTTAATCAGCCTCTCATTGTGCCATTAGCTGATCCTGTAGTCTCAATCAGGGGCTTGGCACAGACACCATCCTATCCGCTGCCCTTTTGACACGCGCACAAACACTAAATAAACACATTTTAATGTGACACCAATCATGTCATCGACTCAATGAGCCCTCCCCTCCCCTTGTGTAGCCCACAACTCAAACACAGTACATGGGAGGCTCAATTCGCCCGTCCATCAGGCAGCCAATGCACTGCCAGTCTGAAAATATCTGTGCATGTGTGTGTGTGTGTTTGTGGCTTTCCCAAGGGGAGAGAAAATGATTTTAACTCAGTAACCTGAATCACCTCCTATCCCACATGCTGCATAAATACTGTATACACATTCTGTCTCTCTCTCTCTTTCTCTTATATGCATGTCAGTGAGTGTGTATTGATAATGGCCATTAGCATATTTATGATCATTGCCAGCCTCTTATTGTTAGCTCACTCCATTAATCTTCATCTGCTGCCTGCCAACTGACAGCTCAATCTAACAGGCCATCACTGGGCACTGGGCACACAAACAGTCGTACACACACACACACACAGAGAGAAAGCAGGGTGGTACACAAAGCATCAGCAATCGAGGGGCATTGTCTCACACACCTGCAGACACAAACACACACCCAGGTATACAGCGTGATTGACATTCACCTCAGTGGGTGTAATCACAGGAGGTTATCCTCCACAGCTGCATGGGGCTCTGCTCGGTTTCTCTTGAACCAAGGCATCACACCTGCAGGCTGAGAGCTCCTACTGGGCCAAAGGTGGATGATGGCACCCTTGGATCAGTCTGCACCAAGCAGAGCTTTCTATCTGGATCTGCTGGTTTGAAAATCCAAGCTTTCCACCATTTGTTAAGTCATTACCATGTAGTTAGATTCTATCTAGTCCTCATCAGAGCAAAAAACAAACAAATAAGGTCCTCTGCATGAAGGTCAGGATGCAAACTGGTGTGTGTGTGTTTGTTAAACGTGATTGTGAATGAGTGTTTGTGTGATGTGCACTCAAATGTTAATGTGTTTTTTTTTAAAGCTGGTATGAGTGACATGCTCACAGCTGATTACTGGATGAATGAAAGCTGGAAGGGAGCCAAGTTCAATGGGAGGTCTGCTCTCCTGTTGCCTCTTCCTCTCCCATCCCCTCGCTCTCATCTTTTCCTCCCCCTGCATCGCATGGCTGATCCAGGAAGAGCCACCTGGGAGCCAGGATATCTGTGTGTGCTTGTGTGCATTGACACACACGCGCCTTAGACATGAATTTTACACCAAAGATTATGAAAATAAAAACCGTTTGTGCCTCATCAGCCAAATCCACCACAACAGCAACTGCTAAAATGGAGTTATGCTAAGTGAACGTGATGGTCAGTAAGAAATAGTTCAACACTTTGGAAAAGAAACTCAATAGCACTGACATATTTGCATGTTATTTGTGAAGATTCAGTAAAAAGGCGATAATTGGTTTTAGTCCAGTCGTCAGACTAAAAAGCCACTTTGTCTCACTTTAGTCATTTAGTCTCCGATTGTTCATGATTTACGTTTATCCATTTGCTATTTCAAAACTTTCTACAGTTTTGTGAATGTCTTTTTTTTTGGGGGGGGGTTCCCACAATTAGGCACTGAGCCATCATTTATATATAAATACATCCACAAAATTATGGATTTAAACCAACCAAAATAAGATTTCTGCTGTTGTTTGCTTTTTATGATAATGTTTTCTTTTTTAATAGACAAATGCTAAAATGCTAAGTAATACGTCACCTGACTTGAAAAATCCTTTATCAGGACTCTAGTCCTCGTTCCGGTAGACGACTCAAGAGGGCAAAAATGTTGTTTAAATTAACAAAAACAAGTTGTGTTTCCACTTTCTCCTATCCTGTTGACTTTTGTGCCACAAACTTAAACACTTTATAAACAATTTATCTACAATGTCACACATCATATTTAATTTTCAAGCCTATTCTGTACATATGCACTTCTTTGTAAATGAGACACATGCCTGTGGTTAGCTATTTTTATTAGCTTTTTTCTCTCTACTTCCTCTTTTTCTGAAGGCCAAAGCAAATATATGAATTATGGTGCACACAAACAAAGCCTCTAGTTTTGTTTTTGTCCAAAATAACCCCAATATTGGGTGAGTAACCATTAAAACCAATATTACAAAAGTGAAAGTCTCCCAACCTTAGGCTTCTATGGTTAAAGTATTTGATGTAGGAGTAACTTTAACAAGCATTATCTGATTGTAGTAGTTCCACTTTGTATGATTTCATGCTAAATAATGTGTTTACTTATATTTTAAGCATATGCTTCATCTTTTTTGTTGATGTTCTGTTTGGGAGTGATTGGCATGGACAGATCTGGGAATAAGTTCATCAGGGAGACATGATATTCTGGAGACAAAGTCAGAGAGATCAGACTGAGAAGGTTTGGGATGGTACAGAAGAGGCTTGGTGAATAGTTATATCACCAGAAAGATGATATGTTTTGCAACTACCAGGGAGGATGCTGAGAGGAAGACCAAAGAGAAGATTTATAGAAGCAGTGAAAGAGGACATGGAGATGGTGTAAGATGGCGGCAGATGATTTGTTGTGATGATCCCTGAACTAAACAGTTTTTTTTAAAAAAAAGATGTGAGAGCGTCAGTAAGTTGCTTAGTAGTTATTCATGTGTATACAGCGACACCTTCATGACACTGTAATAGCAGCTGTGAAGTCAATTTAAACTAAAAGGTGACAGCAGTTCAAACTGTGCAACAGTGAGTCTTGTGTATTTGTAAACCATCACAGTTGACTGTTTTGAAGATTTGGTAACACATTAAAAGATTCCAGATAATTATTGGAACATGTTCTGTTGAGAGGTGAAAAAAAATTTAAAATTTAATTTTATATTTTAAAGCAGCTCAGCTCAATAATATGCACTTATTTCCCTTTGTATAAACTCACTGTTAATTAGAATCACAAGTCACATATTTACTCATCTTCTTTAAGTTACAAAAATATTTCAGGCACAATGTACAGGTCTAAACTAGTCATAAGACTTTCCTTCCCTGGGTCATAAAGCTATTTTTATAGAGTCTATCTATAATATTTCACTATCAGAAATTATAGAAGTTTTATTGTGATTCCCCACAGAGAGAATAGTTTTATGGAGTGTCAGTAAATCATCCCTTTCAACTGTGATATCAGCTGATAAAACCGTTCAGCCAGTGTCTGAGTGCAGGAGTTGTGCCGTATTAACATTTATAGCATGTAAGCTCATATATTTGAGTAGTTTATGGAAGTAGTAAAGTATGATATACATAATTTTCTAACATGAACCATGTAAAACTGCTCTTAAAGACAAGCTGTGAATACAAATGCAGGATTCCTGTTATTTAAGCATTTCGATCATTCATGACGAGGAAAGCTCCTCATTCCTGAAGCAGTAAAATTCCTCCAGCAACTGGAGCAAAATGCAAATAATTTGGAGCTAAAAAAGTGGACTGTGCAGTAATGCATCTTCACGCAGTACAGAGCAGCATGGAATACAATACTTTGACACTGATTTCCTCTCCACTGATTCAGCTGCCATATTTAGAAGTGCTGAGCGACAACACAGATAAGATTATGCACTGTACACAATTTAGCAACTTTATGAATTTATTGTGCAGGAATGTGCACTGACCATGTGAACACCCTCTTACATACTTCAGACAATTCATGAACTTGTTGCTGGAGGAAGTTGAAGCTGATATGGCAAGATTGGAAAATGCATGAGACCTAAAAGACAAAAAAACCCCACAATGGTTTAATAGAAATTACCTTCAATACAGCACAGATTTTCCAATCGTTATTTAGTAGATAAACTAGATGCAACCATGCATCATAAGGAATATTTAAAAAACATATTAAGTTTGGTATTTTTTTGCGTCGATTTTACATTCAACAAAAAAAATTCTTAGTCGTTACCTTTAATGTTGCATCTTTGTAGTTCCAAAAAAATAGTCATGCAAAGGATTAATTAGAGGAGTTTGTTTGTCCATGTTTAATGAATGATAGCAGTGGAGATTAGACTTGTGTATATGACACAGAAAATGATAGTTTTGTAAAAACAAGAAAAGAACATAGAAAAAGTCTAAATAAATGATAAAATTAGTTGTATAAGTCTGAAAAATATTCTCTTTAATTCAAAGTTTGCTTCAAGTATTATCAATATTAACTGTAATCTTATTTTATTGTAATAATTATTTCTATTAAAGAATACAACTATTGGTAAATTGGGGTAAAAAAAAAACCCCTCACTTTTATAAAAAAAATTTCTTTAAATTTCACCTTTTTTGTTCACTTGTTATTTGTGTTTTTTTTATATATAAACTGCACTTTTCTTTGTCTCAGTGCACTGAGTCCATAACCTGGTTAGTGTGCAGGACGGGTTCAGACTAATGCATTAACGCTATCTGAATTTCTCTCGTCATCAGCTTCATTTAGTCCATGATTAACTCCCAATCACAAGAAATGATTAAAAGTCAGAGTAAAAATATTCCATACATGTTTAATGTTCTGCTAACAAGGAAACTAGCTCTAAAACTGCCAACAAAATAGATATACACTCATAACACACACACACTTTCACATACATCTCTCCCTTCTTTGCCTGAAAACACACACACTTAAACACTTCGTGGCTATCTCCCCCACACCCCGGTTCCAGCTAGGTGGAATTAGAAAACCAACCCCGCGGTCTCATTAATTAATTAAACACCATGTGCCAGTGGCACCTGGGTACCGGTTATCACTGTCACTCAGACGCAACCATGATCTCAATAACCACCTCACCACAGGGCAGATAGAGCGGGGGAGGTGTTGGAGAAGGGCATGAGGGGACATTTTATAACTTTGAGGGAAGGACAGAGCGAGGAAACCAGGATGAGACCGAATACAGACCGGAGACATCATCTTTCTGCGCAATAAGTGGGACACAGAGTTGAGCCTGATGAGTGTTTATTGCTGCTGTTGTTTATGTTTGGGCATCTACCCCTTCCTTGCAGGTTCCTCCAGACCTTTTTATCATAAGGCCTAGTGGGACCTCTAAATCACTGCTGCACCACCCTCCTAATCATCTGCTCTTAATATCTCCACATGAGCAAACACCTCTGCCACACAAACACACACAAGCACCTCTTTCGCCATTCTAAGCATTTTATATTCTTAACAGCATAATCAGAGTTTCACCTGCTTAATTTTCATTCATAGTAATTATTATTAATTTGTATTGTTTTTTATTCATTTAATAAACCCTAAAGAACTAACTTGCTGTTCAAAATTAAATAATTTTCTTTTATTAATATTAGGCCTTCATCCCTTAAAATTGCTTTAGTGTGACTTGATACAGTTGCCTCATTTGATATGTCTTGGCCTATCAATATGCAAATTATCCCCATCTCACCCCACACCGCTTGCCTGCAGCTCGTCAAGACCACTTTCCTGAGGCCCTTAGTTCTGTCAGCCAGTGAGATTTTAACAGAAAAAGTTGGGCTCAGTTATGAAACTTTTTACAATTCATTTTCTTATTTAGAAGTGGACCAAAACCTGTTTCCAAACACAGTTAAAGTAAAACATCTATGGATCCAGTCACTTACTCACTGATTAGATTTGATGTAAAGCTTTCTTCTGTCAGTCAGTCACAGAGTGGCTTTAAGAATGTGGATTTTATCAATACACTTTGTGAGACAAATCCCTGCCCCACTGGTGCCTTATCATTCATCCCGTTAATCCCATTAGCCTACAAATATCAGTTTTTCTTAAAGGAGCCTGTTTATTTGAACCCTTTAAAGCTTCAATCTAAAAACAACTGGGCAGAAAAGTCCTGTATTTAAACCTGTAACAGAGTCTGAAAAAAAATGTAATTTATTTTTGGGTATTTTTTACCATTTATCACCATGTCAAAGGTCAAAATAATTGTTGTATAATCTTCAGCTTTGTGGTGTTCACCAGCAGATAGGAGACCAGTATCATATGGTGTCCAACAGGGCTTTGAATAAAGTTTCTACCATAAAGTGATGCAAAATGTCTCTGAAACTGCATGTATCGACAAGAAATGATGCCATCGGAGGCGACATCCTGGAGTATATCCCCAAACACCCCTGATCTTCAATTTCCCCAATCCCTAAATACATATGCAAATATAGAAACACCCAGGTATAACATCACTATGTGACACATTTTCACCTTTCATTTGCACTTCTTTAAGGTCAATGGGATAAATAGTTTCAGAGATGTAGCCAAAACAGTTTTCAGGTTTGAGCGCCTCTTAGTGGCCAACCTGAAAATGATAAATCACTCAAAATGTCTCAAAACATGAAAACTCTAAATTGAATATTGTTTAAGTTATCCCGTTAACACGAAGGATCTGCAGCGGATATAAATATATGTTTGGCTTCATAGCGTTAACGAGAGCTTTAAAAGCTTCCGTCAAATGGTTGAGTGCTTAAAAACAGCATACCTTCATTATAATGTCACAATGGAGGAGAACCAGCACAGGACAATCATAAGGAGGTTCTGGTGCAAGTAGCTGATCACAAACAATTAAACTAACAATGGTTTTGTTGTTGGGTTTGCTTTATCGAACAACTTTATTGCCAGATCATCTCGTTGCTCCTTGCTTTATGTGTGTCTTTTTCCCATAAAACAGTCATAGAAACCGTAAATGCAGCATTTACACAGAGCGGAGTCAAAGAGCCGTAGAGTTTCTCACACAAATCTAAGACGAAATGTTTTTAAAAGTCAGTCCTGCTAAAAAGTAACTAGATTGGTGCTTCAGGTGTGTTGCATATGAAACTGGTTGTGTGAAGTGGTGACACACAGGGTTTCACTCTCGTTTGTTTATGGCTCATCATGTTATTTTTTAAATATTTTCTTTTTATCTGATTATCATTCAGACAGTATCAATTCAAACACCCAGATATCAAATGTCAAGACAGTAAAAATCGAATTTCTAAGACCAAACCTTTCACGAACATTACATGAAAAAATATATTTTATATATACATGGTTTTAGGTAAATAACTGTAATATGCCACATGCCATATCTATCTATACAACATAAATATAATTTAAACTATGACCACAGGCCCTAATTAGACCTGTAGGGACTAATCATTTGCAGATCTGAAAAACAAGAGGCATTGCAGTTGGTTTCTTTGCTTTTCAGCCTTTAAAATTGACTGAAAAAACATCAGAATCAATAACAGATGCAGGGATTGAAAACTCAATGCAGGTGAGGTACACAACTTTAGCAAACACAAATAAATGTTTCTGACTGAAGCTCATAATGTCCATCAGAATTTGAACAAATAGCACTTATCATTAACTGGTTACATATTGGACTCTGTTAAATTTAAACACAGCCAACACTGTCTGGAACTAATGGGGTTTTTTTCCATTACACAAAGTGGTCACAGCACCCTTAACAGTTGCACCCTTACAACTGATAAACAAAATGTAGTTGATTGATTCAAACAGCAGTTGCTATGAACTTTTTTGGAAATTATAGAAACAAGATTTCCTAAATGGGATTAAACTGGGATTAATTTTACACAAATTAATAGCAATACAGACAAAACTGTCAAAAGTATCAACATGTTGGCAATTCTCTTTAAAAAGGGAAATGCTGCACTGTAAATTTCTGTTTGTATTATATTAAACATCAAACTTTGAAATTATTACTCTGTATTTCCAAACATGAATACTTTTTATCAGTTTTGAAGTCTTTTAATTTAGCAGGTTTTCAACATAAAAATGCATTCTTCTTGTGTGTTTGAATAAGTCAAATGTGTTTCTGTAGACCAACAGCAGAGATCAGAGGTTTTATTGAGTGATTAAGCCTCTCTGGACTGGTAATGTATGACATGATTTTCCATTTTGGTACGAGAGGTTAGAAGTTGGTTTTCCCTATGATGCCTTTCAACGTAATTTGTTTAATGAGCTTCATGTTCCCTCAAAGTAGCAGGAATGCTTCTGTAAATTATTTGTCTTCATTTTAGATGAAAACATGAGTCAAAGTGTCACCCAAGAGACGTTTCCAAAATCAAGCATGAACCATTGTCTTGAGACGAGCAGATTCTGTACGCATTGCTGAGATCAAAGTACCTGCAGGGATTCGCATCAGGGTCAACGGCAACAAACACGACCCGGTTCCATCTCCACAGGAGATGGTGAGGCATCGCTGCGAGACTCTCCTGCAACACGAGTTCAAAGGCGACCTGGTGAATTTCCACACGGAGCATTTTGCCACTTTCATTTGTTACAGTCACACTGTGTACAACCATAAGATGCAGCGATTTATCACCATAGTTTTGTAGAATGTGATATTTCCGATATAAATTAATTGGCAACTTTTCAATATTTTATTGTTTAGTAAAATACTGAATATTTATTACCCACTTAATCAATGTGGGTTTGCACAATCAATTTGACAAGAAAAAGCAGGTGTTCATTTGAATTTTAAGCATTTTCTTTTGCATCATCAGAAAATATAAGAAAAATAATCATTTTTGAGGTGCCCTTCAAGCTCAGTAATGAATCCATATGGATACAACAGACTGGAAGCTATAATGCAGCAACAGATGGAGACAGTCCTAAGATCTTCAGTTGCTTTTTTAAGTGTCACACTCCCTCTTCTTTATAGAGCAAATAAAACTAATTTGCTGCTGCTTTTATCTTAAAATGTTTTATTCAGCTATTTAAGCTGCAAAAAGATCTATCCACTGTATTAACAATGCTTCTGCTTCTTCTTGCCCACCCACAAAATCCTTAGCCCTCTATTGAAGGCCAAAATAAAACTTACTAACAAAGTAAGAGTCAGGAAACTATGTGTCCTCTTGTTTATTAAGACTTCAAGAATGTCAATAAGAGCATTTCTATACAGTAGGAAGGCTGAGGAGGCCAGTGCGCAGACACAATGACCTTCCGCTATTCTCCTTGTTGATAATGACCCAGACACACTGCCCATCAGCCAGACCTCTAATAAAGCCAAACACACTCCATCATCTAATAATAACCTCCCTGCAGCTGAAGGAGTCATGGACAGGCCAGTGTCTTCTGAAAGCAAGAAAAGGAACAAAGCTCTGGGCGGGCAGGACGCATCGGAAAGCATCCTATTTATCGATCGCACACTGTGCACTGCCCGATGGCACATGGTGAAAACAACATTCTTGTTCTTCATCCCCAAAACACAAAAACAAAGAGTACTGTAAGAAAAAAAGAAAACACACAATGGTGCAAAACATTTCACTCCAACAATCCGTCCTTTTGCTAGATTCATTTTTCAGGCTGTTGCCGTGTTGCTACACTCGCACAATTACACACTCACATACACACTTGCAAGGATGGTATTTTTGCAAAGATAGGATGGCTAAACTCATTTCTCATTTCTTAATTGGTATAGAAATTCCACCCTTTTTCTACCCTCTCAGCAACCCCTCCAGGGGAATGCTGATTAATTGTCCGCAAAGTCCTCATAATACCACCCCCACCTTGGAACACATATACCCATACATCCTCAGTTAGGAGGCATATACTTCAGCTCTCTGTAGAGCCTAGTTTCACTTTCCACATTTCCACTGGTTTCCTCTGGATATACCCCTTGCTTCTCATCACTGGCTCAGTCTAACAATGTACCCATATAATTGGTCTGAGAAGGCCTGAACAGAGAACTTAACTTGTACCCTCCTCCTCCCGGCTTCCCCCATGTCCCCGCGGAGGTGTGGCTCCTTGACGAACCTCTCCATGGCCTTAGAGAAGGCCTCAGCCGTGGGCTCGCACAGAAAGCCAGTCTCCTCATGTGCCACGCTCTCCAGGGGCCCCCCAGAGTTCACAGCGATAACAGGGCAGCAGCAGTACATGGCCTCTACAGGAACTATACCAAAATGTTCTCTGCTGGGGGTGTATAGCACTGCGGTGCTGCCCTGTAGCAGTGCCACCTTCAGGGAATCAGAGGGGGAACGCAGAAAAGTAACGCAGTCCTCCAAATGGAGCTGCTCTGCCAAGTCTTTCAGCTCAGTGTAGTGTTGAACGTTCTCAGTGACACGCTCGTCGTAGCCCCCAGCAATCACCAGGTGAATGCCTGCTCTTTCCCCCGGGGAAAGACTGCACCTTAGAACTGCCAGCGCCTCCAGAGCCAGAGCCAAATTCTTCTTTCTCTCATATCGGTTCAGAGACAGAAACAGGCAGGAGGTTTCCTCAGGGAGCAGGCCTTCCAGGCCCCGTGTTTCAGTGGACAACTGGTCAAAGGTACGCGTGTTGAGGGAGGGATAGAGGACATGTATCTGGACTCTGCTCAGACTATGAAAGGTTTCCCTGAAGATGCCTGCGGTAAACTGGCTGTTTACCAGAATCTAAGAGGGAGTACAGAGAGATTAGTTCATACAGAAATCACATATATCAGAAGTGCTTTAATTCCCTTTGAGCTGGACACCAGCCTGAGGTCTGTCATTATTCTGAAGTCTCGACTAAAATCAAAATGTCAGTCCATTTCTATCAGGGCTCTGAGCTTTTACATGTCTTTGACTGTAGAGTTCACGCTGTGCTGCATTTTAAATGATTACTATGGTTTGTTCAAGCTGCTTTAACTCAAAATACAACATCTTGTATGCAATTTACATTTTAATATAACTATTTTTAAAAGTTACAAACAATGTTATGACAATGTAATAACAAAAAATATTTCACTTCTCATCATAAAAAGAAAATCTAGAAAAGAGGGACACACATTTTTATAATGCATCCGGTTTCTCTAAACGTTGATTTCCACATTTATGACTCGGAATTTTGTAGTGAGGATGCATAAGACACACAAAAGTATTTTTTGTTTGTTTGTTTGTTTTTTTGTTTTTTTTTAATGGGAGAAAAAGCTGCACAGATTAATTTAAACATTAGGAATAGCTACCTGAGACTAAGATTTCCTAACAATTATCCTAACAGATTAAACAATTATCTTATGTTTCTTGGTTAATTTCATGAACACTTCCAAATTCTCACTAAGTGAAATTTTTTTATCTTAATTTTTGCATGTCACCAAGTTAATATTTCTCAGCCATGTATATCCAGGAAGATTAGGCTGAACTTGAACCCAACATG
This sequence comes from Pseudomugil tenellus, assembly GCA_037177515.1. Classification (NCBI taxonomy): domain Eukaryota; kingdom Metazoa; phylum Chordata; class Actinopteri; order Atheriniformes; family Pseudomugilidae; genus Pseudomugil; species Pseudomugil tenellus. Next base: position 14,169,540 of record JBAMHX010000007.1, on the reverse strand, counting down.
CTCTATTGCAGCAAAGTGGTGTTTATCGATTATTAAAATTTGCAACGTTTCATTCTTTTAGGCACCTTTAATGCTAGACATGAATAGGTTTCACCAACCAACTCGGCCTGATATCTTTAACCAAGACCATTGGAACATTTCTGAATCTTTGCCTGAATAGCATTTTGGATGTCAATTATTGGGTATTGATTGTATTTTGTTGTGAATGGTCTGCACTTAAATAGCTAGGGTCATCAAAACTACAGTTTTTTATGTTATCCTTAAAGTTTTAAAATGTAAAGAACTGGTTTATTACTATTTTTATTATGGGATTTATTAAATCCAAATTAAATAAAACAATACAAGTGGAACAAGTGAAATTCCATCCTCTACGATGGCCGGGAAGTGCAATGCAAATTTACATCTAGTGAAACACATTTACAAGTTTACAGAAACACTTTTACAATGATATGACCCAGAAGGGATATTGTGTGGGGTTAAGTTTATAGCATAGACATAACAAAGGATAGATGCCTCACCCGCACTGTTTGCCAATGGAGAACAGGCTTACTGCGCTGCCATCTTGCCACAGTCAGTTTGCTTATTCGTGTGTCTTAATTCAGGGCCTTTTTACTTCTGCCAAGGAGGTTATGCTATCGCCAGTGTTGTGGCAATGAATAAACTAACGTTAGACACAACGGGTGTGCGTTCCCACGTAAGGGGATACAAGTTCTGTAATGGATTAGTACCTTGGCACGACACCAGTGTTTATCGGTTTGTCTGCACGTTTGTCTGCAGACAACTCAATAAGTTATGGACGGATTATCAAGAAATTTTCAGGATATATCCAGAATGGGAAGATGAAGAAGGTATTAAATTTTGGAGGTGATCCACATCACCACCTGGATCCAGGAAGGTTTTAAAGAATTCTTTAACATTGCAAGATAGCCACTCGTGATGGCAGCTGACGCCTCCTACAAGCCATTTCTGTCTGCTGTTATCTGCTCTATCAGAGATTATGTGTGATTAAGTAAAATTTAGGGATGCAAGTCACAATATGAGGGGGAACTGTGAGCTTGGCAGAGGTTTGCACTAATAGGAAAGTGTATCCAAACCTTCAACTAGTAGTATATGTAAAATATAAAAATGTTTCACTAGATGTAAATTTGTATTGTACTTCCCAGCCACTGTAATCCTCAACAGTTACATACCATATCAGCCATGCCAGTAGTGCGCTCCTCCAGCCAGTCAATGGGAGCTCTGTAAAGCTTCTTTAAGGTAGACTTCCTCTGGGTCAGCAGCTGGTCTGGAAAGTGACAGTAGAACAGAACCTTCTTCCTGTAACGGGAAAGTCGCAGCACCGGTATACATGCCGACACCTGTGTTCAAACAAAAACAAATATTTTAAAATACTCAGTGTAACAATGAAAAAAATAATTGATGTAGGTACTTGATATGAACTGATGCCTTTGAAGGACAAAGATAAGCAACAGCTCACCTGATCACAGAAGATGACATCGTATTCCAACCCACTGAGGAAGACCAGGTAGAGTGCCACATAAATCATTCTTAGATATGCAAACAGGGCATGAAGGTAGCCAAACAGACTGGTGGGTAGCCAGTCACCCACACATACCTTTAAAACAGAAATGTTGTGTGTGGAAGGGTGGTTTTGAAATAGCAATCATACAATATAATATGTTAGCATCCATGGCAGATAATAGTAAAATGTGTCTAACAAAATAAAATAACAAACCACTGGCAGGTCTGGGTCGAGGGTTTCAGAGAAGCAGTGTGTTGAGTCGTAATGTGCAGTCCAGATCTGAACGCTACATCCCCGAGACTTCAATGCAACAGCAGCATCAATCACCAGCCGCTCTGCACCTCCAATCCCAAGGTCAGGATGGAGAAACACCACCCGTGCCATTCTGCACAAAAGATTAAATACATTAAAGCTACTATAGACACAACCGGAAATGAAAACAACAATAGTTGATGTCCTAAATTCCACTGACGACACACGGGTCTGTTGAATTATAAGAAATACCAATAGACGGTGCAAATGATTGAAAAAGCAACGCAAAATTAGATAAAATAAAATAAAATATTCTTTATTTTGTGGCATTGGAGAAGTAAAAAGAAACTTAGCGTTGATGTAAACAAAAAATCCACCAGACTCCAGCAGAAAGCAAGTAAGACTAACTATTCTCACCTCAGAGGCTAAAAAGGAAACCTTTCAGAACTGAATTGTTGACAAATGCTTTTCTACAACAAACAAGATGCCTCATCTGCCTTCAGCACTCTGCAACATTAATTCAAGAAAATCTATATGCACAGCATTCATTATACATTAAGACTACTTGCTATTTGTTTTAGCAGCTTATTTGATTGAGTCATGAGACTCTAAGTAGCTAAAACCGTTTTTGACAGCTGTATCAGTAGACAGTCATTTTAACTCGACAGCACAACATTTAATCTAACGTGTCATACAATCGTGTTTACCTTTGCAGCTCTTCGCGTCTCAGTCAAAGTTTGGAAACCTGTAATTAAATTGGTCTCTCAGAGAACAACCGTGAGGAAGCGCTGGTGGTAAGTCACCATTTTGGCTCATTCAAAGCTTTACCAATAAGCCAAATGTTCCTCTTGTTTGAACCACAATGGCGCCAGTTTCTTACGCTGTGATATTCGCTTCCCGTGAGACACGTCTGCCTCAGACTAAATGTGGTCCAAATATTTGCCTTTATTCTAATGTGTTGATTAAAATAGCAATCAAAGAAAGACAAATACCTACATGATATATTTTATACAATAAAACTATGTGTACTAAAACTTACGCTTTATACGTCACGTATTAACATTAGTTTTGTATTTATTTCATTTCGCAGATCAGGCTTCTGGACGGTCATCTATACTGGTCCTAGATTTGGCAGTCGTGTCCTTTTTACATGAACGTCAGCTTTGGAAGATCTCTTCTCAAATTTGGATCAATTCGAAAAGTGGTTGTGTGCTGTTCATTTCGCGTGGACATCAGCTTGAAGAGAGGTTCTGTGTTTCAGCAGGCATCGCGATAAATAAAACAAAATGGTAATTTTATCAGCTCCACTTAAAGCTACCAGATCTATTTAAGCTAACCTGCTTCATTGCATTCATTTGGGCTCTAGATATCGTTTTGCTATGTTAGCTTTTTTGCTAACACCAGTCCATTTTCTGTGGACGTGGCTGTTTTCTATTCACTTATTTTTCTACTATCAGACTTGATACCAGATACATTATGGTGAAATGCTTATGTAAGTAGGGACTTTCCATTTAGAGTTCAAAGCTTCACTGTAGAGACACAGTTGAATTTAAAACTCCGTTTTATCACTATTGTGGGGTGTTTTAGCTGTGCTAAAGTGAATGAAAGACATCAGATGTATTTTTTAGTTTAAATCCATTAAATGAGACATAAACCTGTTTTAATTTCAGCCTGGACCCGCATCAAGTGCAACAAATGTTGGGGCGTCTGGCCGTTCCCCCAGCAAGACGGTGGCTCCTCGTGCAGCAGGCTCCACAGTCAGACAGAGGTACACAGTCATAAATAATAAAAAGTAAAACCATTAGAATTGTGTTTTTACTAATTGGTGGATTGTGATATAGTTTATCTGATTTGTTTATAATAATAGTCTAATAATACAGACAAAATCTCTCAAGCAGTTTTTCAGCACTGTATGTTTGAACAGATAAAAAGTAAAAATAAAACCTTTGCTTTTGATACATTGAAATCTAACATTAACAGTCACTAACATGAACATATGCCTCTGATTTAACTGAAACTTTGATCCATATAGTTGTTTTAGATTATTTGAATTAATATTATTAACCAGCACATTTTTCTGGTACACAACAAATTTCTTTCTCCAAGTTCCATAGCGCGCTCTTTGTATTTTGATTCATCCTAAAACAGGGGTGTCCAGCTCTGATCCTTGAGGAACACAGTCCTGCAGGTTTTTGATGTATCTCTGCTCCAACACGCCTGATTCAAATAGTCATTGTGAAGAGTATTGTAGACTGTCGCATCCATTTAATTGGAGTCAGACACACTGAAAACCTGTGTATCTGACTCCTCGAGGATTGAATTTAGACACCACTGTATAATGTTACAAAGAACATTCCTATTAAAGTCCAACCTTAGATGCACAGCAAAGATTTTGCACTCTTATCCTTGCAACAGTCGCTCTTACTCTCTGGAACTTCTTCCTCTGACCCTCTGATCTCCCTGGAATCTGTTATTCCAGGCATATTTGACATTTGATTTGATTTGATAGGTGACATTTGATAGGTGATATTCGTATATGAATGAAATTTTACCTACTATGGTTGCTTAAAACCTGCAGATGAAGGGTGACGCAACAGGACCAGAAAAGCTTAAGACAATGTAAGATTAGTTGTGGAAGTCTGCTGTTTTAAGTTAATCGTTATGATTTTTTTTAATGCCAAATAATTGTAGTCGGCTCAAAAGAACCTAAACAGACAGTTGTATAGTAACCAGAAGCAGATGGAGAGAAGCAGGTACATCCACAAGAGAATACGCATGGTTGAACACAGCAAGAAAATATATATTGCTCAAATTAACTGTTCTCCACTGTAGAATGATGGCCCATCACTTTATTAAGACACTTGATTTCTTCATTTTTTACATTTTTTTTTAAAAGAAAAGCCTTTTATATGTTAAACATGTCTATTGAAATGGTGGTGTTATTTTAATATAGATTTTATACTTATAGCATTTTTTCAAATTATTGATATGTTGACTTTGATGAAAAAGAATCATGGGGAAAAAAGTCAAATCTCTATCATATTTTGTCCTATGGTGCAATAATAATTTTACAGCTGCAATTTCTTTTTAAATTTTTTATTATAATCTTGTTTAGTTAGCTGCTGAACCCAGTATCACTCCCAATATGCTGATCAATGGGATTGTAGTGATACAAGTGCTGCATGCATGGAGTGAAAATATGGCTGTGGTTGTCCACTGAATTAGAAATGCTTTGTAGAACCTCTAAGGTTGAAATGAGCTATTTTTATTTTTTTTAAAAAGTGGATAATTTATTTTTCTGTAGTCTCTCCATAGATTAAAGCAGATAGATGTAGTTCTGTGGGCCTAATCGGTGTGTAATCAGAGGCTCGCAGTAGCCTCTCGTTCATTATTACCCATTACAACCATCCGTTTTATTACCTCATTAACCTCTGTTTAATCTCTTCACATGAGTGAAGCTGCCATGAATCAATCAGTTTTTTCATTAGCGGCTACTATATTTGTATTACAATTACATTGTGAGTACAGTGTGTAATAGCCCAGACTTTGCATTTTAATTTTAAACAGTAATGGTCTTAAAATGTTAATTGTCACAAGATGGTTTTGAGTTGACTGAAAAGTTAAATTAATCCGAGTTATGATTCAAGATTGAGTTATTCTACATTGTGGGTTTCTTTATCTGGAAAGTCATTTTTATGTTTTTGTGCTGCAACATGGTGAGAATGAGCAGTTTGAAAGAAGTGAAATTTTTCAGAAAGATGATTTTCTTTTCTTTTTTAAATGGGTGAAGGATTCAGTTTTTTTCTGTGTGTGTTTGACAGAAAAGCTACCAGCAGCAGTACTCGCAGTGGCGGCAGGACCACAGGATCTGCAGGTACTGGTGGGATGTGGCGCTTCTACACTGAAGACTCACCAGGCCTGAAAGTGTGAGTACAATTTGTAAAAGCTGCTATTATAAAAACTCACAAGCGTAGTATTTGACATTTTAACGTGCTTTAGGTAAGCCAGTTAATTCACAGGATTTCCGGTACTTGAAATGTTTAATGGTAGGAAATTGGACAGACGTGACTCTATAGGTGAGACAACAAATCATGTCTGAGCTGTGGATCATCTTGATTTGTGTGTATGACATTATATCTCCATAATTATGTGTGAGGAGACTGCATGCTTAGAAAATATTCATTCTCCAACTTAGGTTCTGCTACATTCTCATCCCTGAGATCAGAAAAGGCATCCTGTCTCTTGGCCATAGCTAGTCATGGTTGATCAATGATGCTGTGGTGGTTATTGAGTGCATCTGTACAGCAGTCAAAGGAGGGCAGACGCGCCATACAGTGGTTTATATCGAGTGCATGTTTGTTCCTGCGTTAGACGCCGGCCTCAAAGCTTCATTAAAGGATCCACTCTGAAAGGTCAACTCAATTACAGCCTTCTGACAGAAGGAGGAGGGGGTGCTAGGAGGAGAGGGTTGGCATGGCAATACTGCTACTTCGCAATGTGCGCCGCTGCCCCCCTCTTCTCCTTTTGGAGCATCCGTTCATAGATGAGAGCCCCTCCTACTTTCCAAATCTTATTAATAAAATTAGCCTCTACTTTTTAAGATGTTTTTAGTAGTGATGGGTTTCATGTGTCTTTTTTTTTCTTTTTTTTTTTTTTTAAAATGTGGGTATTAATCAGTGTCTCATTGTTGTGACAGCGGTCCGGTGCCGGTCCTGGTGATGAGTCTCTTGTTTATTGCTTCTGTCTTCATGCTTCACATCTGGGGAAAGTACACCCGCTCTTAAACCTGATGACTTTTGACCCTGCACCTCAGCTTCTTAACTCTGGACCTGGACCAAACAGCAAATTAACAAGTTTTAAGTTCCCTAAATCAGAATCACTACACCACCCAAATTGTTTTTTTTTTTTTTTTTTTTTTTTTTTTTTTTCAGGGGGCTTTACTTCTTCAAACCCCTCACCCTCACCCAGCTTTTGTTTCTTCCTCCCCCCCCCTCCTTTTTTCCAAATGATGTAAACGGAAGGAAACCTTGTCAACTTGCCTCAGATGTCACATCATCCTCCTAACTGCAGCCGTGATATGAAGACAGTGTTGTTCCCAAGGACTTTTTCAGGCCCATCCACAAACATTTCTATGTAGCCTGAATAATTTTTTTTTGTTAAAATTTGTACAAAACAATATTGTAAAATTGTACAATAAAAATCTTTAAAAAAGTGTTTTGTTTTTTTCCATGGTGAACCCTATGTATCCAGCATTAGCAGGTTACTGAAAATCACCCTTCACCCAAAACAGTTTGCGGATGTTATCCAGTGCTTTAACTAGCCGCACCTTATATTTCTGAGGTTTCATTAAACATTTTTTTTAATTTCTTTTAAACCTCTTGTCTCCCAAAGTTGCATTTCACATGAGCTCATGTGTCTGTTAGTTTAAGCAGTATTCATAGAAAAGCTCAGAGTTGTAACATGGATGAACTGCTTTACAAAGGCGCGTATCTTCATTAAAGCAAACTTCTCAGTATGCATACCTATGTAGATGTTTGGAGGCAACAGTCTCCTGCACGGCCTGCCCCAGGCTTTATCACCTGTGCTGAAGCTTTTTTTTTTTTTTTTTTTAACTACCCTCTATAATTGCAGGCAGGAAAAGTAATAAGTTTCAGTAATGTCAGAACATTTCCTGGAGGTAAACGCACACAGGTCATCAGTATCAGTATAATAAGAAATTGCTTTACTATCGTCCCATTAATTATATGTTAAGAGTTTATTTCCAAAATAAAGGATGCTATAGATGGCAGACATTACAAGAAATTTAAATGATTTAAACCTTTTACATTAATCTGAATATTATACAGAAAATGAAATGTATATATTTTATAAACAGAACAGTTTAAAATATCTTGAGAAAGGCTTACTATGGTTTTACATCACGACTTTAGAACGTAACGGTTTAGGAACAAAAGCATCAGTTACTTATCTCGTGTCATTTTTGCTTTGTGTTTCTTTAAGCTGCTCAACAGGTGGCTCTCCTTTAGTTTTTTTCTTTCCTCATGGCTCATTTTAATATTCCAGCAGTGTGCCTTAAAAATTGAGACGGGAACAAACATTTTTGGAATCTTGGCATGGAATACAGGGTTTTTGTAATTTATAAGGTTAATTGTATTGTTAAAAACACTTAATTCCATATTGTAAAAAAGAAATACAGTGTATCAGAAACTTTTTGTTAGTGAACTTTAATGAACTCTGCTCCCTTTGGGGGCTCATGCTTAACATGACTTGTGATGCAGAAAAATGTTCCTGCAGATCAAAATGACATAATTTTTAGAAATATTTATCATCAAATCATATGAATGGGAACATCCTGCATATAAATGAACATATATGTGATATTGGTGCGTCGAGTGCATAGCAACATTAGTCAATATTTACGTCTGTATATGTCTATGTATGTCCAGGAAAGCCTTTATTTCTTACAGTCTTTGTATTATAATAGTCCAGATGCTAAACTAAGAAGAGAAGTAACCTATATATTTTCTATATAAAGATTAAATAAAATCAGATCCTTGCAATTAAAAATTTATATCAGAGGAAATATGAAAAAACATTTCACAAACTTTAATGTCTCAATTTTTTCATATAAAAAATAAAAAATCATCCCTTAGAGATAGCTGCACATTTTTATTTCTAAGCTTAATTAGTGTTTTCCTATCAGAGATAATCACATTGTGATTTGTTTTTAATTATCTTTAATTAAAGAAAATTTTTTTACTGTGCTCCATCTGATTTACTGCTCCTGATGGGGGCGCTGCAGACTATTTTCTGAATATTACTGACTCATCTGATACTATCTACAGTATGAGACTCTTCTCCACAGTGCAATGCTTTATGGTGTTAGAAATGACTGATAAATCATAATCTGATTATCAAATGCTTCCCATCCACACTTGGTTTTGTATGAAAGTCACAAAAAGATTGATTTGATCACGTGAATTTGAACTATGTGGAACTTTAATGTGTAAAGGAGCTGCTCGGGATGTTTTGGATATGTGGAGGTAGTTCTGGACCATCCTGCTTCCAGGTTATCTGTTGTTGAATATTAAACCACCAGCTGGCATGGGCTCTGCTTATGTGTGGAGTGTGTTTGTGTGTGTGTGTGTGCTACCTTGTGTTAAACGTAGCATTCATGTGCTGTTCATTAATTCATTCCGTTGCCATGGCTCTGCTTTCCGAAAGGCTTCCAGTGTTCGTGGCAAACTCCTATTCCCCCTGTCCTGCTCACACACACAATGAGGATAGACTAGCAAACCCTGTCGCCCAATTCACGGTGGCACAACACGACACTGAGCCAGAATAATTCAACAAAACAATTAAATATGAAGAAGTCATGTTGAAGCCGTCCCTCAGTGCTCAGGAGTCAAATAAGCCCAGGCAGCATGTGGAGCACTGTGGAGATCCTCTCTGCAGGCCCAATCTGTAGTTCCAAACTCCTCCTGACACTGTCTATACAAGTCAACTTACTGTTTCACTCAGGGGTAAAAAATAAAAAAATATAAAACTAGGGATTTGTGACTGTGGAAGCTCTGTCCTTTAGTTCTGGACAGATATATTAAAATTAATGCAATGTAGATTTTTCAATCCCTATTTTTGTGGATTTACCTGTTATTGGCCTTTTAAGAGGCTATATGTCTATTTCCTTGAGTGCCGTTTGTGGAAACAGCTGTTCATGTTGTAAGGTGACTGTTCCAGTTTTATCCTTCAGAAAGTAGTTTAGTTGAATGTCAGGTTTAAAATAAATAATCAGTTTTTTTTCTACTGTCTTTCAATAACTTTAGTAAACGGAGGCATTAGAGGCATGGATGAGGATTACACAAAGTATGACTTCATAGTCATTTGCATAGCACAAAATCTAAATATTTCCAGTCTTTCCTGAAATAAAAACATGAAAATGTTCTGTGTAGAAAAGCTGCATTCAGTAGAATTTAGGAAGCAAAGATTTCCAGTTTCTGATTACCATTAAAACACCCCCAAAATGTGTTTTACATCATTACACAAACAGAACGTTATTTACATTAAATAAAGTTTTCTGTCATTTCTAAAAAAAAAAAAATCAAGCATTCAACCATTTGTTATAAGATCCTCTTTAGCTCCACTAGTGCGTGAACTATACATGTATGTCAAGCGTTAGTTGTGTGAGGAACAGCGGCAGTGCATATCTGTGAATTGGTCTCCCATTTTTCCACTTTCAAAAACAAATAACATGGAAATGCTTGAAGTAACGGGAATGAAGCACTTGTCTCATAACATTCTCAGAAACACATTAAATCTGTTAAAACTGTCATTTATAAGTAATCTCGGCATATAAGATCATTCATTTCCACAGCATCAAAGCTGCAGAAGAAGAGATCAAGAAACATCAATCATGTACCTACATGCATGTATGGTTTACAAGCTAAGCCGCGTATCTGGGTATGAAATCATCCTGAACAGGCACGCTTAAGGTGGCATTTGTCTTGTGGAAAGAAGGGGAGAAGTAAAAGACAGGAGGAGGAAGAAAGAACACTTCCTCTCTACCATTTCACCAGAAAACCATTTCCTGTGAAGAAAACATGCTTTTAGAAGGGCTGTGCCCTTGCATACAGAGGTAAGCATGCACATAAAAAAAACATACACACACTTGATGAGCAATAGGAACAATACATATGTTATCATTTATACATGTTGGTGAATGAAACTTCTCGTCATGACTGGGTAAGGCTCACTTACCCATCACACAGGCTTGTACATGGTGATGTGCCCTCCTGCAGATAAACACACAGATATATGTCATCAGGATGTCAGGTGCAGCAGTGGATTTGGAATTAGAAACTTTCCTTTCAGAGTATGATCAGAGTACTCCCTCTGCAGATGAATACAAATGCCCACTGTTGCATGTAGTTATGTCAAGTATGTGTGTGTTCTCTGAACAGATCACTTGGTTGGTAAAGCATGGAATAAATGGACATACGCGTGGAATCGATCCATGCTCAGTGACCAGTTGAATCCTCAGAGATGTCCAAAAACTGAGGATTTGTGAAGGGGATGTTCAGATAGATAGACTGTGTGAATGTGAGGAGTGGAGCATGTCCTTCCACAGCCACTTAAGTCCCTCCACTAAACAAATATCGCAATCAAACAAGAAGGAAAAAATAGTAAAGCCGTAATAAAAGCTTAGAATTGACTTTATGCACACCTCCACTACTGCCTGAACTAAAGACAACTAATTTGTTTCCTCTCTTTCATTATTGGATGAACTAATTACTCCAGGTGTGTCTGACCATTGCTGTTGTGGTTACTGAAGTCAGACACACCTGGATTAATCAGTTCGTCCAGTAATGAAAGACAGGAAACAAAAGAGTTGTCCTAAGTCAGGAAGTAGTGAACCTGTACATAAAGCCAATTAGCTATCAAATGTGTTGGAAGGGGAAGAAGAAGAATGACTTTATTGTCATCATCTGGTGAAGAAACAATGAAATACAGTTTAGCGACCCCCTGGTCCAACAGTAGAGTTACATACGTTATTCCAAAATCTTATTGTACATACTCTACAAAAAACACACACTCACACACATACTGGGACCAATTTGGGCCTCAGTGAGCCAAGGATCCAATGAGGACAACCGTCTACATGTCATGAACCGTAGCTGGATAAAAAAAAAATATGACATATTACTCATAATATGTAACTTTTTTGAATAAAACTTTGATTGAGGCAATACTATTTTACAGAGAATTGCAATATGTTTCACACTGGAGGATACTTTTTTAAAAAGTTAATCTTATTCAAAAGAACTACTTTTACAAATGTATCTTATATTTAGTTGATGTTGTGTTTGTCATACAAACCCGTACAAAAATATTGGTTGTTACATTAGTCCTCCAAAATTCAACAGTATTCAACATATGTCAAATGAATCCAGCCGATGTGATCACGAGACTAATTAGTCAGCCAATGAATACCGCAACCGCTTATTGGCCAGCGATCTGTAGCAAAGTCTGTCTTGCTGAGACGGGAAAACCTTTCCAGTAAAATAATCTGACTCCATATTATGCCATCCAGGCCACATGGTTGCTCTTATATACTTTGGGTCAAGAGGGTCCAAGCTGAGTGAGAATTTGTGAATGCTTGTACAGTATGTGCCACCTGGATGCTCCCTGATCTTTCTGATAGTTGATCCTTCGTCAGACAGAAATAGGAGTCAGTGTCCAAGCCAAGACTAAGTACATACCCGTCAGCACCTCATCGCTCACTCTGTAATCCTTGACCAAGCATATGCTCACCTCACACATGATGCGTGGTGTGTGCAAGATGCATAACCTACATTTTTATTTTTTCACATCACATTTAGGTCGTGTGAATATAGTGCAATCACACAGATTTAGCCAATCAGAATGTCAAAAGTAATTTATGTCAACTGTTAACTTCTGTGGTATATTTATTCTTACCCAGGCTGTTATCAGCATGATCCAAAAATAATTTCACTAATAAAAGCAAAAAAATATTAATGAAACAGCTATTAAAAAGCAGAAAAATCAGTGATTTACATAATTTTCTCCATACACCAAAATAACCTACATTTAAATAATTAAAAAAAAAACATCGAATGCATTATAGCTATGACTTCTTAATTTCTGTTTCCTTCTGCTGTTCTACACTTCCTGATTGATCCCAAGTTTAAATAGATCAAGATGTCATGTTGAGATCTTCACAAGCATGTCACACATGAAAAGTTTTTTGGAGGTGTTTTCAAGGTGCTGGTACTTACTAGTGGACTCATTAAAGATACTGAAAGGAAACCCAAACAGCTGCCTGAAATCATAACACCCATCCTCAGACACGATAATAAACTATTAGTTATAAATGCAGATAAATCCAAATACATTTTACTTCAGCGGCTAAAACTTGTGATAGCCATGAAAGTAAAACTTATTGAAAAAGCAAGTATTTTCATACTTAGATCACAAGTTGACTTGAGAAATTAAATTCGATTTTGCCTTATTAAAAGATTCAGCAGATATTTTTTTCTATACAATACAAAACACTTTTTTATAATCTTCTTTTATAAAAATTTTCTAATAATCAAATTTTTAGATCATGAGGATAATTAGCATGTGCCTACTTCAGCATCAGTTCTTTGGTCTTTAGATGCCTTTCTTTGTGCTGTCACTGATGGCAATTATAATGGCCATCATTTAGAGCTGAACACAAGTTAGTTGTTCACTCACTTACTTTCTGTCAAACATCCATCTATTTTCTTAACCACTTCATCCACTTCAGGGTAGCTGGTAGCTGGAGTCTATCCCAGTAGTCATCGGATGAGAGGCAGGGTACACTGAACAATATGCCAATCCATCTCTCACACATGTCACATTTTATTTATTTATAGAGACTGGGATTTTTATTTAATTATTTATTTGTATGTATTATTTCTTAATCCAGGCTCTTGTAAAATCAACTCAAATGATTAGATGTCATTTCAAGTTCCAGCTGCTTTGATATGGTTTCAGGTTAGGATTTTTATTCTAAGATGTTCTGGTTTATGGTCATTTATTGCTAACGTTCAACCTCAACTCTTTTTTGTCGTTGTCTATTTAAACAATTTTTCCTCCAAAGAATTTCCCACTTTAACAATATTCGCTTTCTTACTTAAAAAAATGTTTATAGTCTGGCAAAATAATCATCCCTGTACAAAAAACAAATAACTTATTTTAAATATAAAGATGAAGAAATGATGAAAAGGAAATAAAAGAATAAAAAGATGAGACCAAATGTCTAAAAATAGTAAGGCAATTGAAGGGGTAGAGAAAAATTACATTCTGAACAATACAGCTCCAACTGTTGAGACTCAAAAACACACAGAGATGAGTAGAACAAGGCATCAAACAAAGAGACACAAGCAGCACAAGACATTGGAGACAGATATGAATAACTACAGGAAGATGGAAACAAGTGGAGATAATCGAGTGTGGGACAAAACCAAAACAAATTCAACAGGTCTGCTGTCATACATGCAAATTTAACAGGATGGAACAATGTGAAGGCTCATCTAAAACAGAGAAGTGAGCTGAATAAAGCTTTAAAAAAGCAGAAGAGGAAATGCATCTTTTTGATGAAAAGACATGATGAGGAATCAGTTGCAGCGAAGATAGAAAAAAAACAGACAGTTAGCAATTAAAATATATCAAATACTGTGAACTGAATGGAAATCTGTGATTCTAAATGCCAAACCAGAGTCATTGTTTTGTTCTTTTAATTTTTTTTTTTTTTTTTTTTTTTTTTTTTTTTTCCCTCTTCTGAACTGTTTAATTGGGGGAGGGGGGGGTTCCAAAGAAGTGAATCCCAGTCCTGAAAACAAACTGGCCTCTGCCCCCGTCTTCCC
>JBAMHX010000007.1:14144201-14155259 GCA_037177515.1 Pseudomugil tenellus | reverse complement strand
TGTGTGTGTGTGTGTGTGTGTGTGTGTGTGTGTGTGTGTGTGTGTGTGTGTGTGTGTGTGTGTGTGTGTGTGGTATATGTATTTATGAATAAGTTAACACGTTTTTTATGTGTTTACTGCTAAAATATTATATTTTTATACTTTAAGTTTGGTTCTGTGTAAACATCTTGGTGACAGGATACAAATCTGACTTTGCACAGTCTGATAATAAAGGTGTAGCCTTGCTGGCCTGATCTCTGAGTATTGTTTTTTTTGTTTGTTTGTTTTTTTTTTTTTGTTGTTTTTTTTTTTTTTTTTTTTTTTTTTTTTTTTTTTGTGTACATATGCTGAACTGTTTAATTGAGGGAGGGGGTGGTTACAAGAAGGTGAATCCCGGTATGGAGACCAAACTGGTCTCTGCCACCGTCTTACACGCGTCCCCTCCTATCAGCCATTGGGCTACGTCAGGCCTGGTGATGCCCCGTGTGACTGCCACAAGCATACAGATATAGCCAACTGGATTGTGATGTCACAGGCGTGTGTGCCCCAGAACAAGCCCCCCTCCCCATGCTCACATCCCTCACCCACTGACCCACCCCACCAACTGTTTTTGGCTCACTGCCTATTTGCAGCAGAGATCAGACTGGACCATTAGGTACAACATGGCCAAGGCTGTACTCATTTAAGTAGGGTGTGAAGACACATGGCGTGGGGTGGGGGGTGCTACGCTGAGCATCTCAGGTGTCGGCCTTGTGCTTTCTAATATTTAAGACTCTTGGCGTGTGTGGGCAAGGGTGCATCTGAGCCATGTGTTGTCTATGTGTAGTATATTTATAGTAGTTTTTCCACTCCTTGTGCCGCACTTCAGGGCAGTAATGGGGGGGGGTCAGAGGGGAAAAAAGGTTTGTGCAATGAGTCTGGGGATAACCTAAGTCTTATATAACAATGGGTTGTTCTATGACGTCTCTGTAAATATTTTTGCCGTAGTTGTTCCTTGGGGTCATAGCCTAAAACAATGCCAGACTTTGTTTTTTATTGTGTCAGATATGTTTGTGCATGTAAAAAAAAAACCCCTTTGTGGCAAAAAAAGTCTAAATATGACATATTCGTGTGAACTTCTTGTGTTCTGTGCAGATTCATGGAGTGGGTATAGTTTCCTTCTCATTTCTTAACAGGCTTGTGTACAACAGGATCAGTGTGTTTTTATGGTCTATGATTTCATAAGCTTTTCACATGATCAACACAAGAGTTGTGGCGCTGATGAATGAAGAAGGGCGTCACATACAGTGAAAGCAGCGTTCAGTCACATGCCTGCTGGACAAACATGGAACATGACACCTTCATACAAAGTAATGAATAACATCATTTACTGCTGAATGCTGCCTCAAATTATGAATGATTTAACATAATCTAGCATAGCTGCTGTGCTTTCCATTCAGCTAAAATAACACTCTGTGAAAAAACACTCATAGTTTCCTTTCATTATTAGATATACGTGATAAACACTTTAACCATGTCTGTGGGTTGTAGATGTAAAGCCGTGCCAAGTTATACTTCCAGGTTTTTCTCCATTGAACTGAGTTTACTCAATGGATACTAAATGGACTCAATGGATAGAGAAGAATAAGTGCAATGCTCATTTGGCTTTACTTTTACAAAAAATATGCACAGTGCATTGTGGTTCAATTAAAAAAATTTGGCCTACATGGCCTGCATGGCCTGCATGGCCATACATATAATTGCAAACAAATGCCAACAAGAAACAAGACATTTATTGGCAGAAAATAAAACCTTGCACAATAATGACACATGTTTGTTTTTCATGCTTCTGCTTTTCATTTATATTTAAGCTCCTTCTTTCGTTGTTCTTCTATCTTGGAGTGAAAAAATGAACCAATATACTGAACAAAACAAACAGGATTGGATTTGGCTTTGACCTCACATCCTCTTTCACCTGTGCATTTAAAATTGAAACTCTTTCTAATGCAAATCTTCTAACCTCTGACTAGCATACTACAAACATGTTATCAAACATGTTATATTGCCTGCTCATCATAACACCAGCTGCTGATAAACTGCTTGATTTGCATATTGTGGCTGTGTGATTTATTCTCAGAGACATGTTCATTCCTTCAAGGCATGTCTGTCAGGGCAGGTTAGTAAATGGT
Organism: Pseudomugil tenellus; assembly: GCA_037177515.1. NCBI lineage: Eukaryota > Metazoa > Chordata > Actinopteri > Atheriniformes > Pseudomugilidae > Pseudomugil > Pseudomugil tenellus. The sequence goes on along the minus strand of JBAMHX010000007.1, from coordinate 14,153,112 downwards.
AAATGTATTGTGTTACATATACATTCCAGTGCAGTAGGTTAGGAGGAATTATGCAATGTAAGGGCCTTCCTGTGTGAATATGTATTGTAAATAGGAACTGAATACTTCTATTTTTTTGCTTCCAGACATCTTTGCTTGTGGATGAATTACATGATCTTATAGCTGTATTCTTTTACAAACGCTCCTTATTTGGATGCGTTTGTATCAACCCTTTCGAGTTGCAATTAATATAAATAATTTAATCTTTATTTAATCACTAAATATATGGGACAGTTTTGTTAATTCCACAGAATCCAATCTTCTTTCTTTCTATAGCATATTCCATGAACAGTTTCCAAAGCGCTGCACAAATAGAATAAAACAGCAAAAAAGAAAAACAATATTACTAAAAGAAAATTTTAACTATATCAACATAACAATAAATACAGAATACAGAATAAAATACCCAAAAGAATAAAACCTGAAAACTAAAACAAATTTGATTAAAAAAAAATGTACGAGACACAGAAGACCACACAATTCAGTATTAAAAGCCAGAGAAAAAAAGTGAGTCTTAAGATGAGACTTAAAACACTCCAAGGTGTGGGCTGTTTTCATATGGGGTGGGGGCAGGGCATTCTTCAGTTTAGGTCCTGCCAAAGAAAAGTTCCTGTCCCCTTTAGTTTTAAGCCCATAAGATGGAGCTGGCCCTCTGACCTCAGAGCAGTGTAGATTTGGATGAAGTCAGAAATGTATATAGGGGCCAGTCCATTCAAAGCCCTAAAAACAATCAATTCTAAAAACAAAATTCTAAAAAAATCATTTCTAAAAGGAACCAGAAGCCAATGCTAAGATGCAAAAATATCAACTGTGGACCAACTGCGATCAATAAAGTATGTTGCGATTAATTCCGGAATAAACTGTGTTGCAGTAGTTCAGAAGCGAGGAAATAAAAATATGCATGATGCACTCAAACTTCAGCTAAAAGTATTTTTATAGAGATATATTGCCAACCGCATTAACTTGTGTATCGTCCATAATCACACTTAGGTTGGTGGCTATGAATTTGCTGTACTGACTGAGAGGACCCAGGTCTGACAAAGAGCAGGCATCAACACTGGGCCCAAACATTATTACCTCTTTTTTCATCAGGGTTTAAAAAATGTTGAGCCAACCAAACGTTGACATCCTTAAGACAATCAAACAGGGGAGCAAAAAAAAACTATACAAGTTGCTGAACATGATGGACGACTCTCCCGTGCCTCCTTCATCTCAATACATTCTGAATGTTGCTCAAATAAAGCTATTAATGCCATGTGGTCATAAAAACACAGCATTTTCCTTTCCTTTAGGAATAATAAGCCTCGTCTTTTTTTCTTGGGTCATTCCATTTAACAGGTTTCCCACATACAATGTAAGCACACATCTTACATTTTAGTCAACAGGTAGCAGCGGTCATGACCCACTGCCCTAACAAACACACTGTGAATTATTTTAAACTACCCCTCCGGTCTTTTGATGTGCAGACGTTCAGCAGTTTGGTCCAAAATACTCATGATTTGAAATAGCACATACCATACTACTCTAGCATGTCATCATAATCCAATCACCTTGTCAACAGCTGCCTTCCCTCTTTATGACTGGGTGCGCAGTTCTTTCAGATCTGTTGGGATAAATATTTTAGGCCTTGCAGACAGTTGTGTACGGACATGTCAAAGCCTCAGGTGATAGTGGGAATAGTAACATTATGAGAGTTTAGCCCTGCAGTGATAATTCTAATGTATTTCCAGGCTGAGAGTATGACATAAAAAAGTTTCTTCTTCTAACATGGTTCCCAGCCTGTTCTCAACCGTTTAGCTGCTTTTCCCCTGCCTTTTAATTCTTCACTAACTCAGTCAAGTACTATAAAATTCAGGTATAAGTTCAAAAGTATTGTTGATATGCAGTGAGTCTAGTGGAACATCCAAAGGGTCATAAGACTTTAAAAAAACAAATATTAATAAAGCGTCTCTTATCATCATGTCAAATAATTAGAATTTTTATGTCTTCTAGCGTCCGTGTTAAAAAGGTTCTTATTTGAATGTTGTAGGAAGTGCAGTATCTCCAAATACCTCTGAAGGGCAGAAGTGTAATAAATGTATCTGGATTTGGTTAAGAAGCTTATAAAATCACTTGGAATTGGAAAATTTCCTGTTTTGTTCCAGATTGGCAGAAACATTTTTGAGTTGGGGAAGTGAAGATTGGTGCTGTCCTGCTCCTCGACACAGTTCTGAAACACCTTAAGCACCCTAATCCTAAAATGTTCCCTGGATACCATGCCTCCAGCTGGCCATTGTTCTGGATATGTTTTCACTTGTAGATGTGTTTAAGGAGCACAAAGCAAATGGTTGGTTGATTGATGTAAAAAAGATTGATATAAATAAATCATATAATGGTTCCAATCATATTCTGAAGTCTGTGAATAAGAGGAGGCTGAAAAAATCTTTTACATTATTTTACATCATTTTAAAAAGTAAGGCAATGTGTGTTTGGTCCTTTTCTTACCATCTTTTTGATGTAAAACTCAAACCCTTTTCCTTGTATTAAAAAATTGCATTGACACAACAGTGAAATGAAAACTAGACATTGTCCCGACAGATAAGTCAGATATCTGGGCTACCTGCTTTGAGTCCTCAACCCAACTCAACACTTTCAGATCAGCTTGGATGTTCATGCTAGAGTGCCCAAGACAAGCACACTGGTTGACCTTCAACAACTCCTGATAGAAGATTGTGATGCCACCCACAACAAAATGTGACCAGGCTGGTGACCAGTGTGAGGAGGAGGTGACAAACTGCTATGGCTGTATATGAATCCTCCACATTACTGGTTTCTGACTGTGTAAAATCAAAGAAATATGAAAATGACCAACACGTACAATGATTTCCTCATTATTTTAAGAGAGTGTGGTTATTTGATCCAACTAAAAATAGGAGAGAATTCTAACAGAGAGTACAGCAGGGGATTTTAGCACATTTTTGCCATTTAGCTGGATGGCACTTTTTTGTCTATTCATTACTGCTTATTTCAAATGTTGGTGTCTATGTCTGCAAGGTGAGACGTTAGAGGCAGGATACTTGTCACCTGTTTATTGTATGCAGCACAGAGAAACAAACAACCACTCACCCTTTAGAATCACTTAATTAACCTAATATGCAAATTTCTCGAAAATATATGTTAGGTTTATATCATAGAGAGGTTTGCATACATATTGGCAGTTTTGTGTATGCTAGGTCGTGTGTTCATGTCTTCCATTGTTGCTTGAGTATTTTGGTGGCTGCTAGTGGTGCCTCTTCAGCATGAAAACATTTTCAGTATGATTGTGCATGTGCAGGGATCAGACCTGTTTGTTAGTATAGGTGCTACATCCTGTAACTATACAGTGAGCCCAACAGCAACAGAGGGGGTGAGTAATAGTGAGATACTTTAAATGATGTGTTCAAAGTCTAAAATGTCTAAAATGTAAATGCATGCTTGGAAAAACTAAGCACTCCTCTTCTTCACTGGCCCTTTAAGCCTCATAATGTCACCTCATTTGCTCTGGGCTTCTGTTTGGCCCTGATGTTTACCAGTTGCTCACATGAATAAATGAATGAAAGAAAGAAAGAAAAAACTCTTGTGGGTACAATCAGCTAGGGGAGAAAAACTGCAGACTTGCAGATTCTTCTCACAGATTTTATTCGGTGAATGACTGATAAGCAAAGACAGAAAATAAACAAAAATGAACATGACAGTGGAAGCATATGTGTGTGTAAGTAACGTGCAATGGACTCAATACATTATTAAAAACTCAAGAACAACAGGAAAACATGGTAACTTTTCTTGTTTGGCAGGAAAGTTGTTATTTTTTGATGAAGGTGTTTCATATTGATGATACTGTTGTGAGTCAGGGATTTGTAGCCAAACGTGAACAACTTTGATTTAGCTTCACATTTTTGGTTATTATTTCTGTGCATGTTCCCCTTGTGTTAGCGTGGGTTCACTCTAGGTACTCCAGTTTCCTTCCACCATCCAAAAACATACCTGTAAGGCTGATTGGTCATTCAAAACTATCCTTAGGAGTGAATGTGTGTGCCTGATTAATTGTTTCTGTGTTGCCCTAGGATGGACTGGCTACCTTTCCAGGGTGTTTCCCTCCTCTCCCTCAATAAATGAATAGGCTCAAGCCACCTATGATCATTAACTGAATAAAAGGTACAAATAATGAATAGAAGACAAGCATGTCTATAATCCTACATTGTGGTGGTCATTCTTTACAATGAAACCCATGTACAACTTCTCCATTTGAATGGGATGGGATTCCACATCCTGGTATTTCAATCCATTGGAAAACAACATTTTTTCTGTCTCTGGTGCTCATAAATTCTGCATAATATGTTCCATTAGGACAGGATAGTATTGAAAAGTTCTCCCAATGTATGATAATTTTGTGAGATAACACATTAACTAACACTTATTCTAAGCATGTAGTAACTATAGTTGAAATACAGCCTAAAAATTTATGGAGAATTCTAAATAGTATGGGTTCAATACATTAACCAAAATCAATGTATATTAAGTTTAGGTTAGTTATTGACAATGAAATATGCTTTGACAAGCGATGGATCGCCTCCTATTTTAACCATTATTTCACAACTGTTGCTGGCAATCTGGTTAGAATGCTACCTTTAGCTTCAGGTAGATTTCGGACTATGTTTGTTGATTCTTTTTACAGGAACTAAAATATCTCCAAGGATGCCTTTGCCAATAGCCTAGTTACAGAGGAAAAGTGAGAGCAAGCCTTTCTTCCTTGTCAGTTAATAAGGCCACAGGGCTGGACCTCATGTCTCCTTGGTTTTTAAGGGATAGTGCTAAGGAAATATCTAATATTCTTACTTATGTTATAAACCTCTCTATCAGGCAGGGTGTTTTTCTAATGAAATGAAAAGGGCACGGGTGGCCCCAGTATTTAGGAAAAATAATAGATCTGAGGTGGAAAACTATAGACCAGTGTCGATTTTGTCTATTCTCTCATTTATGAGCAGGTGGAAGAGTATATCATTACAAAAAATCTGATTTATGAGCTTCAGTCTGGTTTCAGAGCAGCTTTTTCAACTGACACCTGTCTCATCTATCTCTTTGATTATGTGCGAGAGGAATTTTGTGGGTATGGTTCTTCATTTGCAAAAAGCTTTTGACACTGTTGATCATGCTGTTTTATTCTCAAAGCTACAGTGTTTTGGTTTCAGTAAACTAGCACTTCAGTGGTTTAGTTCTTATCTCACAGCCAGATCCCAAGTCTGTAATGTTCTGGGGACCATTTCTATATCCTCTAAATGTAGCATGTGGGGTGCCGCAAGGGTCTATTCTGGGACCCCTGCTTTTCTTGATTTATATTAATGATCTTTCAGCTGCCACTCAGTGCAAATTGCTTTTGTATGCTAATGATAATGTTTTACTTGTCCCTGGAAGTAATGTAATTCAGACTACCCTTGGGAAAGAGCTTCAGTCAGTCAGTCAGTGGTTGGTTGATAACAAACTTTCTCTACATTTGGGTAAAACCGAGTCTATTCTATTCGGAATGAAAAAGAAAGCTAGTAAAATCAAATGTTTTAAAGGTACTGTGTAATGGAACCGAGGTAGTGGCTAAATCTGCAGTGTCTTATTTGGTTTTAACATTGGATCAGTCTCTCACAGGAGAAACTATTGCTTCTAGTGTTTTAGTTAAATGTGCCAGCAAATTAAAGTTTTTATTTCGCCAGACAACGCATTTGGATTTTTCTGTAAAGAAGCTGCTTGCAGTGTCTGTAATTCACTGTCATTTGGGTCATCCGTGTTCAGCTTGGTTTTCAGGTATCAGTGTGATACTAAAGAAAAAAATTCAAGTGCTGCAAAACAATGTGACCCGAAATCTTTTGGGTGGTCCCCCCCAAACTCGTGTTGGAAGGCAGGAGTTTATCAAAGCCGGTTTAGTGCCAGTCCTTCTTAGAGTGAGCAACTCAAATTTATTCATATGTACAATATTATCAATGGACATACCTCAAATTATTCAAATTCCCAAATTAGTTTGGTTCCTTTACAGCACAGTCACTTTACAATAGCAAGTATTCGCTCCTGTACAGTACCATGACGGAAGACTGCTGCCAGAAACTCATTCTTTTATACTGGTATCATGGGTTGGAACTCTCAAACTGGTACTCAACGTCTAACTTCATATAGGTGTTTTAAAAACCAGCCTAGGCAGGTTGCACTGCGATCATTGGGCTGCTCCACCACCCTGATCACCACGGCAGTGACCCAGCAGACTGAGCAAGCATAGAATAAAGGATTTTAATGAGGAGGACACAGGAGGAGTTTAATACAAAAAGTTTAAAAGTACCAAAGGTAAATTTAAAAATAATAACAAGAAACAAAAGGATACAAGGGGATGACATGCCCATTACTTCATCTATGCTTGTTTTGTCCGACTCAAGACAAAGAAGAGAACCAGACAAGATTGTGGGTGGCGAGATAAAGCACTCTGGAAACTTTTTGGAGTTAACACAAACATAAAGCAGCGTCAAGTGGAAACAAAAAAGAGCCATGAATACTTTAGTCTTATTATAATTTTTATCCTTAACAGAATTTGGTATTAGTTACGTACTAAAACATTTTTTAAAACCTAATCCATGAATAAATACAACACGTTTTCACCAAACACAGCTGCTTGCATGGTCCTATCTACAACCCCTACATGAGCATATGGATGGATTTGACACCCACGCACAGGACAGTTTACTCTGGATTAGAAAAAATTGATCCACCAGGTTACTTTTGCAGAGATATCCATGCATGCAAGAATGTGAGTGCAAGCAGTTGTGCATTGCTTGAAAACCGGTGGAGTCAAGTTTCCATTGGATGTCACGTCTAATATCATCACATGGCCACCAGACCTCTATTATTCATGAGATCAATGTTTAGATTCAACCAAGCTTGATACAGGACAACCCACAATTCTCCCCTCCAGACCTTCTACTCTGTATCTTCATTGAGCCTCTTCACTATTTTTCTGATGATTATTTTCCCCTTCACCATTTTCTGAAGAGTTTGACTTGTGAAGGTTGTGAACGTGAAAACTGAGAATGTTCCCCTTAAGGGATGGCAGCCAGTGAGAGACGGCAAAGTGCCTCCGACACCTTGACTGACAGAGTATTGTAGCCAGAGGCAAGACAGTGGAAAAGAAAGGTGCAAATAGTGAAGTAAAACAAGGTGGTAGAATATAAGGTTGCAGGCGTGAGTGCATGTGTTGCACCCAACAATGTCCAGGGAAGTGTGATCTTGATACGTGTCCCATAATTCCCTACATCACTCATGATACAAGCTGTATCTGCTATACCGACCTACCATTTTACTCACAGAAATCCCACACAGGGTGCAAAGAAGCATGTAAATATGTTCTTGTCATGTTTTTTTTTCTGTCACAGTGACAAGTTGAGTCCTTTTATTAAAGACTTGTATTTTCATTCTCATAAACAAATCAAGGTTCAGATGTTTGAGTTAGCAACAGTTCAGTGGCTACAGTAACACACTTGTTGAAGTGGGAATGAATAACCTCTGACATACTCATGGATTTGTGATTGTAGCAGGAAGTTATTAATGTTAATTGAATTAATGTGTGATAAGAAGTGATCAAGTGTATTTGAATGGACAAACACAAAATAAACTGTACAAAGTTCAAAGATCATTATGGATTATTAAGAATTCTGGTGATTGGATTTAATCAAACCATAGTTGAAAAGTACAAACAGAAAACAATATATTGCTCACAAAGTACTAAACTCACTAACTAAAAAGTTGAAAGCCAAGTCAAGTCAAGTTTATTTATAAAGCACATTTAAAAAACTTCAGTTGACCAAAGTCCTGTACAGATCAAATGGAAAAAATCAATAAATCAATAAAAATAAACACATATCTAATAAAAAAAATACATTAGGAATAAAACAGCAATGAAAGATAAATAAACTATGATAAAATAATATCAATAAATAAAAACACAAAAAGAACAACACTAAGAGCCAAATGGAACGACTGCAGGAGTATAAGCCAGTGAGAAAAGGTGTGTCTTTAATAATGATTTAAAATGATCAATGCTGTCTGCAGATCTGATATTAAAAGGCAGACCGTTCCACAGTTTGGGAGCTGCAAAAGGAAAAGGCTCTGTCCCCTCTGCCCTTTCAACCTAGATCTGGTGACCGTCAAAAGCAGTTGGTTGGTTGACCTCAGTGCTCTGACAGGACAATGGATCTTTAAAAGCTCTACCAAGTAAGGTGGTGCTGTGCAATTAAGACATCTAAAAACAAGTAATAAAATCTTGAACTGGATCCTGAACTGAACGGGAAGCAAGTGGAGTGAAGCCTGCACTGGAGTGATGTGCTCTCGTGGAAAGAAAGACTTGAATTGTTTTTTTTAGCTTAGTTATAATTTTTACACAGATTACACTGAATATTTCTATAAATGCTTCCTAAATTTGTACAGTAACTCACATATGCAAGATACAAGGGGAAGTAATGCATCCAGCTCAATATATGTCATAATAAACCAAATATTGTTTTGGTAGCACATAAATCCAACACAACACCACAGTAAGTAATTGTTTAACTTAATTAATTAATTTGATTATTTTAAATCATATAGATGCATAATTGTCTTGGTTAGTGTTTTATACTTTATATGGCAGTGATTGTTGTTGCATCACTGCCACTCCAGCTACCAACTAGGGAAACGTTGCCATAGCGACCCAGAATTAATACAACTTCACTGTGGTGACAAAAACAACACGTAGTAGTAGTAGTAGTCCGTTATTGTCATTGTAACATGTACAAAGAAATTTCATAGTGCCAGACAGTTGTGCATGCTAAGATAAAAAGATAAAAAC
>JBAMHX010000007.1:14069442-14082689 GCA_037177515.1 Pseudomugil tenellus | reverse complement strand
TGTGTGTGTGTGTGTGTGTGTGTGTGTGTGTGTGTGTGTGTGTGTGTGTGTGTGTGTGTGTGTGTGTGTGTGCTTCTGTTGCTGAGTGAAGATTAGCAACCAGCTAAACGGCAAAGGTTAAGACTTCACAGAAGTGGTTTAACACGTTCCTTTTAGGATGAGGGTGCATGTTATTGCTGGAATGAGCACATGCAGGTCCATGTTGACATCCTGAACATCTTTGGGGATTTAAAAGTGTGTGCATTGCATGTGTGTGAAAAAGAACGGATCCCAAACTAATCTGATTGAAACAGATAAATGTAAGAACTTTCCATGTTGAAAATTCTTTCCTACAGTTTCATTTCTCTGCACCCAGAATCAGCCAAGATATAGTATTTCAACAGGCTTCACTAACTGCTGTGAGGTTTTGCTGGTATATGACAGGTGCAGTGAGTTTTGAAAACACACACACACACTAATACCTATTTATTTGGGGTTTGACCTACTGACATAACACAGTTTTACCACTGCACTCAGTCTTTTTCTTCTGATCAGTCAAATTCAAAACACATAGATACACACACACAGAGAAAAGTCTGAAGACATATCACAGGCAGCCCCCTTTACGCCTGTAATGCTGAATCTGTATTTTCCACGTGGTTGAAGAGCTGTCCCCTCATAGCCTCACAGAAAAAAAACAAACCTTATTACGTCAACCACACACAGACCTTGAGTTTCACTGCTCAATTTACATGAAAGGGGGAAAAATAATGCTGTTCTGATTTAGGGGACTTGCATCCTGTGCTGCTTCTCACATTGTGATGAATGTGTGAGAGAAAATATTTATACTTCAGTAGCCTATAGCTTACCTTAAGAAAATTAGGCTATAGTTTTATTGATAGTCTTTATTTACAATCATGGAATTATTCACAAAGAATGAATAAATTAATAGAATGATTATTCCATTTAATTCCATTCCTTGTCTTTTTGTTGTAAAAGACTTAATAAAATGGCAACAAAAATTACAACAAGACCAATAAATAATTTTACATGCCATGTTATTATTATTATTATTATTTATATATTTATTTATTTCATACCTTAATTTATACTTTAAGTCATCCTTTTGTTTTCCAATGCCTTTCAGCCAAACCCTAAGCTAGCTGCTATTAGATTTTACCCCTCAGAGGTTAATGTAATTGCGCCAGAACGGATATTCAAACGTGTCATTCCGCCTGATTGCGCCATGACGGATGGGATACATATGCGGTTTTTAAGGAAATTATGACCTCAAAGTTCAAGTTTGGGGTTTTCTAATAGCTATACTGTATTTATCTAAACTTGTATCCTGTTCATGAGAAGAAACTTGGTTTTTATCGAGTTGCAGGATTTATATACTTGGCTAAAAGTTTATAAAGTGAATTGGCTTTAATCCCCTGACGGAGCGTGGATGAGTCCTCATGATGGGGGTATTTGTGAGTAATTTCACAAAAGCAGGACCGACAGGTCCAGTATCTGACCAGATAAACAAAAAAGGGGGCGATTATACTGCAAACTGACACTGACAGTTCCTCGCGCAGGAGCGTCGAGCAAACGCCGCAAACTGCGCTGTCACTCTTGACTGATTAGTCTTTGCACGCTTTAGTGTGCAGAGACCCGCGCGCAGGTGTGTAGCCTCTTTTTTAAAACGGCTAATAGGAGCTCTTTTTTGGTCTACTTACACTGTTGTCGAGGTGGTGTCCTGTTTGAGCGACTTTGGCTGAATTAAATCAAGGAAGGAGACTGAAGACATACCGACTGGCGTCTGCAGCAGTTAGAGGAAATATCTGTGTCTGTGTTTCTGTCTGTACGTGTGTCTCTGCGCGTGTGAAGGTTGTGCAGCAAGCATCCAACACCACCATGGGGTTCGATTATTATTTAATGTTATCTCATCTGCTTTGCCATCTGACTGACCAAAGAATACGCACCAATACATGCACATGCACAAACACAGCCACTTAAACTGGATCGAAATCTTGAGCTGATAAACTGTAGCTTCCCAAAGCAAACTAACTGTGGATGAATCAGTGTGCTTGTGTGTGTGTGTGCTCCAAATAATTGGTATGCTTTCCCAACACAAGTGCAAGAAGTGGAATCAATGGTAATACACAGAAAGATGTGTTCTCAGCTTTAATTAATTGAAAAGTGCATTTAGACAGAGGAGAATTGGCAATCTCTGCTTTAAATGCTGAAAAAGCTGCCTGTTCCAATAGAGTTGTGCTGAATTGTTATAGTCACTGTTCATTTGTTGGGCCTATAGGACTTCTTTTGCATGAATGGGTCCTAATAGAATCCGCCTTTCCTGTAGACTTACCATAATGTCTCTCCTGTACTGTAATTCTGTCTTTTACATGTCCCGCTCCTCTTTGTGTCTTAGTGTTTGACTAATCTGGCTTCAGATTTTATTCTCTGACTAATGATTGTTGCTATAAGCTCAAGCTGTACTCTAGTAACACCAACGCTGATTTCTCCATACAGAGCTAACTGTGTGTGCTCCTCTTCCCTGGCAGACATGCCCTGTGTGCAGGCTCAGTACGGGCCCGCCCCTCCAGGCTCAGCTTACTCCAGCCAGTCCTTCAGTTACCAGGGTGACAGCTACAGCGCTGACCTCATGACCCCTGACTACACCAAGCTGGACCTGGGTGGGGGTGAGATCTCTGCGGCCGCTACCACCTCCCTCCCCAGCTTTAACGTCTTTGTGGAAGGCAGCTATGAGCCCAAGTCCTCCTGTCTCTACCAGATGCCCCCACACAGGCCCACCATCAAAAAAGAGGAGGAGAGTTACCCAACTGCTCCACCACTAGAGGCCATGTCCTCCTCCACTATGTACTTTAAACAGTCTCCCCCATCTACCCCCACCACTCCGTCTCTCCCCCCACAGCCTGGTACCTCTTTCCTGTGGGATGAGCAGCACTCTCTAGCCCCTCCCTCACACTCTCACTCCCTTGGGTCTGGCCTTGAGACTGGTCCCCTTAAGTCCCCCCGCTTTCCGCATTACTACCAGCACTCACCGCCGCACAGCGGTGGCAGCGTTGGCGGCTATGAAAGCCTCGGGGGAGGACTGGTTCGAACCTCTTCTTCATCCTCATCATCCTCATCATCAGTTTCCCATCCTCATGGTCCGCCCCTGGAGCAGCCCATGTACCAGCTGCACCGTGGGGCCGGGGGCAGCAGCCTCGCCTTCCGCTCCTTGGCACTTGGGCCTTGCGGGCCTTTACTAGGAGACAGCCTGCCTTCGCCTCCTCCTCGTGGCCCCCAAGGAGAAGGAACTTGTGCGGTTTGTGGGGACAATGCCGCCTGCCAGCACTATGGCGTACGCACATGCGAGGGCTGCAAGGGCTTCTTCAAGGTAAGAAGCGTGAGAATGTTTTAAATGTCACGATATCCACTTGTACCGATGTGTCCGCATCTTTTTTTTTCTTTTTTTTTAGCCAGGATCTGTTAACTTGCTGCAAAAATGACTGACACACTTCAATCGAAACTATCGTCTTGCACTCGTCTCTCTCTCTCCCACTCTCACGGCTTTCGCTGCGCCCTCTAAATTGTCTTCGGTGTCATACTGAAAGTACATCACACCCACAAGGGTCATTTCTCCCAGCAACCAAGTGGGCAAATTGTCCACGTGGTCTATGCGCATGTGCTGGCTTGTGTTAGATAAGAACAAAATGATAAACACAAGTTCTCTCTCAGAAACCAAAACGGCTGCAGAAACCACTTAAAAACAACGCAGTGAGCATGCGGGGGAAAAATGACTCCTCCCTGATATCAAAGTTTCCTCTTCGCGCTTTGTAGTGAATCAGTGGGGACAACATTGACCACAATTCACTGGTACAATACTGGGACCCAGTATGAGTCAGATGAAATTTGTCTGGTCTAGTTATTCAGTTGTACTCCTGTAAGTTTGCTGTCTCACATCCTATGTTGCTACACGTGCTGACAAAAGGAGCATAAGGTTTTACATCACCAGAAGGCCGTTTTTAGTCACACTTTTTTTTTTTTTGGTCTCCTCAAGCAAGTCATAAAACACAACTGATCTTTTCTGACAAAATATGAAATTACATAGCTGTGTTTTTATTTGCAGTACACCCCTTTACAATTAAGCAATTCCTTTGCAGTTTTTAGAAAGATAACATTTTCCAGCCCGTTTGTTACACTTTCTATTGGTTGCTTGAGACAAGAGAGGGAAAATTAAGTGACAGCAAGACAAAGGGTGCAAACACAGAGGTAATTGAATAATGCCTCTGGTAGGTGGGAATGAATTATCCTTCTTTTCAATTAGTTTCACAATTTGTTTTTATTTAGTAATTAATGAAAGCAGAGTCTGGTGGTGGGAGGCTGCAGGCTGTCAGCCTGCTGCAGCACTCAGCAGTCACAAAGCCTGTCAAACCTAACTATGTTTCCTCTACACATACACACACACACGTGCAGATGCACCCATGCACACACAAGATATGCACACAACCACACATATAGACGAAAAAAACATATATGTACAGATTTTTCTTTTTGTTTAACCATTAATTCAGGGTGCAACCACAGTAGCTAAAACCTTCCACACACCTGCTCTTCTTCTTATATTTTCAGGCACATTACCTCAATTATCCTGATGTTTTTATTGTCCCCCTCCCTGATTGCATTTAATTATCACTGAACAGTTATTCCACATTAAACCCCAGTACAGACTTACTGTAAATGATTGTTATTTCATTAATGCATTTCCCTGTGAATTTATTTTAGCTCTTAAACAAGTCATTTTTCCTGTTTTTATTATTTTTGGCTGAATAATGCATGCCATTCACTGTTTTTCATTAATGAAGCGGCTCTATTAGAATATGATTTTATTTTTCAATTTGAAATGACTGCAGCTGTTTGTATTATACATTATGGTGGAAACAAAAATAATGTTAAAACCATCATATTTTTATGGATTTAACAAGCAGTAATCTACTTTGGGTGTGCTTTTATCATTCTAAATAGTCAACTCAACTCACCGCACAGGATTTTTATTTCTCATCGCTTGTAAAGAATGTTAGTCATATCCGTCTGGCAAAAAAGACTGCAAAACAAGCACATAGACAATGTTTAAATGCACAAATAACACTGCACATAAATAGATGAGATGAATAAACTACTTTATATTTGTATCTATATTTCAGACATTTACTTTTAAAGTTCTGAGAAGAAGTCAGGGCACTTTTCTTTCATTTTTTTTCTTTACTTCAGAATACTCTTTTTACATTGAAAGAAAGACCTACAGAAAGGGGAATAGAGTTTGTGGTGTTGGAGGCTTTGATTTTAAGCCAGATGTTACATGTCAAGTATCTGCCTGTGCATGCCTCAGCTATAGCATGTGTGCCTCTGTATGCTGTATTCTTTACAGTTACATCGAAGTTTGAAATGCAAATAAAGTTTAGTTTTATTCAGTTTGAAATTCCAGGTAGATATGAGGATAAATGACAGGACAGGAGAGACTTGCTAATATATATAAAAACATTAACAGATTGACCCAAAATATATAGGTGATACACAGAAAAAAGATTTTTTTTATCTTTGGAAAAACATTCAAATTATTTGAAATGAGTGTTTTTGTGTGTTTGTCTGCATAAGCATGCCTCCACCAGCACATGCATACATGCAGCACTGTGGTATGAGAGTACTGACGCTGTACTTGCTCTGATATGTAGCGACTCTGCTGAGGCTCCAGGAGAGGAAGCAAAGTCACAAGAGCCCCAACCAATCGACATAGAGAGAAGGAGTGAGAGAGAGAGTAGTGTATAAAGACAGCAGGAAACAGGCCAACGCTCACTCACAAGAGCTTAATTTATCAAAACCTTAACTCATCATTGAAAACTGAGGCTTTTCTTGGAAGCAGCTATCTTATAAATTAGGCCTTGGGTCAGAGAACACAAGACTGTTTTTCTTCAAACAACTACAGAATTCATTCTATAAACCACGTTCACCTACTTCCCTATATATCTCTGTAATCTGCAGAACAGACAGAGAAAATAAATAGCAAGTAAATTCCAGACGCTTAAAAATATCACAGCATTGGTTGGAGTCAAGCATATTAACTGGATTTCATGATGGAGGGCATTTTAAAAAATACCCTATTTGTGCTGACCGAGCAGCAGACCAGTAATAGTGAAAATAAATGTTGACATAGACCTACTTAAACTTTGAGTTACACCCTGTCATGCAGCTTTACCTTTATTCCAACTCCTTCTATTCTCCTTCAGCCACATTAATGGGCATAACTAACTTATCCTCTCGCGCACGGGTCATTGGCCATTGAAGGGATGAGAGGGAGACATTCGCAACAATCTACGGTACCATGGCAACGACTCTCATCCGGCACTGGCGCCCATTACGCGTCAGTTCCGCACTCACGCCAGAGCATATGGAATAATTGGTGTGTTATTGGTCTCCCGGGGGCACGGGCATGTGTGGCGCGAGGGGCTCCTAATTGGATTTATTTGTTTTGATGTGTTTTAGAGGCATTAAAGAAAATGGGGAAGGCCATGGCACTTTCCACGTGTTCGGTTTGTTTAATTTACAGTTTATTCTGGTGCTGTGTGAGTGGATCAGCGGAGCCACAAATAAAATGTAAACACGTTGCAAATGACAGGAATGATCAGTTTTTGTCGGCATTAATTTCACAAAGTAGTTGAGAGACTGAAGAGAAGAGCTTTAAGTAATTTGGCATTTGTGTTTAATAGTCTATATTAGTTAGTTTAAATTTTGTCACAGCCAGGACGAAAATCCAACTAAATTATTAAACAAATAAATAGATTGGCGTGTAAAGCTGGAGAGGAACGCTGCACTTAATCATGATTTGAGTCTGAAAAACATGCTGATGAGTGTCTTGGCTGGTATGATCCTGCTTTACTATCGATGTAACTGTTTGTAAAAACGGAATTGCACCTCAAGCAAATACTTTCGAGTTTTAATCATGCTGTCAAATTTGACAATAAAGACGGTCCTGGAGGCTCGCTGGATTTTTCCTGGAGTCACACAATGACTGACATCGTTGTGCTTTTTTCAAATGATAACAAATAATAAAGTGTCTTTGAATATAACATGCTTTTATGCTGTGACGCTGCTCCGTGTACTTGGTTTGCAGTGGCTAAAAGCCATGTACATAATGTCCCTTCACTTGTACCACCCTGAAGCTTTATGTTGTCCTCACCAGCACCTTTCCAACCCAAGCGCTGAGGATTAGCACATAGGTGCTGCGCGCGCGCAGTTATGTATAGGTATTCACTATCTTCCTTGTTATCATTATCTGTCATCCATGCGGTGAGCTCACCCGGCCCCCACGTGGCCAGTTTCTGATTTCATTTTAATAAGGTCAGTAATAATCGCGCGAGCCAGCCGAGGAGAAAACAGCTCCCGCGGGGCCCATTGAAAGAGGCGATGCGCGAGGCCCCGGCGGTGCCAGAACTGACCCGCGAGCTTCACAAACAATCTGATCACACAGCTCTTGCGGCCGCAGTCCCCCCCTGCCCCCACATCCAGCCCTCCCACACACACCCCCCGTCTCGCGGGACCCGGCTCGGCACGCCACGCGCTCCTTCCCCATTGTCGGTTGTGGCGCTAATAAAATTGTCCCTCCTGCAGGCGAGGCTTGTTGGAAAATTAATTTTATCTAATTATACTGATGTCACCGTCGCCTTTCAGCGCGTAATTAAAATCTGACCTGCGAGCTTCTGCTTTCACTCTCTGATATGGGAGAAAAATTGAATTAAACAAATCTAATATTAGGTGTTGATTGTGTTTGGAGGCTGATTATCGGTATGTCTGTGTCTTGTTTCTCCAGCGCACCGTGCAGAAAAACGCCAAGTATGTGTGTCTGGCCAGCAAGAACTGTCCTGTGGACAAGCGGAGGCGCAACCGCTGCCAGTACTGCCGCTTCCAGAAGTGTTTGAGTGTGGGCATGGTGAAGGAAGGTAGGAGACCGCACACCTGGAAACAGCTGTCAACAGATCCAGGTCATGTAAATTATCTCTGCTATCAGTTTATGATCACACAATTGGTCACATCACACACATATCAATAGGCTACTGCACTATATCCTAGGAGGGAAGTGCAATACACTCTTTCTGAATCCACAACATCATTAAAGTCATAAAAACACACCTAATCACAGATTGTAACTCTTCCATTCTTTTCTTGTCCTCAAAAAATCTGACATGCTGCTTAGAGATGTTTTACGGATGTTTAGAATCAGCGTGACACTTTAAACTGCTCTCATTTCCCTGAGGTTTTTCACCTGTCTCACACCTCCTGTAATACCCCCCACCCACATTCACACAAATGCAAATAAATCCACAGGACACACATGTATTACCAGCCTCATGTGCCTGCAGAGCAGCTCCACTGCCATCTGCTGGTTTATAGATTCCTTTGTTGGAATAGTGGAAGTGCCGGGAGAGCTCTCCAGGAGAAATTAGTTGGAGAGTTAAGGATTATAAGAATCATGTATGAATATTAGCATTGAATAACTGAAAAAAAATCCTCACTGACTCTTATTTCTTGTCTTTCACCCATTTACAGTGGTACGCACTGATAGCTTGAAAGGACGCAGAGGCCGCCTGCCCTCCAAACCAAAGAGCCCCTTGCAGACAGAGGCATCTCCTCCTTCTCCACCCCTCAGCCTGCTCTCTGCTCTGCTTAGAGCTTATTCTCACTGCACACCCCGAGACCTTGACTACAGTCAGGTACACTGCAATGCTTAATTTAATTTGTCGATATGCATCTGCTTTGGTGTGTTTTTATTTTTGTCATTTATTTGCACTCTGTCTCCAAACAGTTCAGCGCTGCCGACCCTCCTTCATCCTCCTCAGATGCAGAGCACATCCAACTCTTCTACAGGCTGCTCACCATCTCGATGGAGACAACGCGGTGCTGGGCGGATCGGCTGCCTGGCTTCTCTGAACTTCAGCGCGAGGATCAAAACCTGCTCATAGACTCTGCCTTCCTGGAGTTATTTGTCCTGCGATTGGCTCACAGGTAAGGAAGTAGAGAGCAAAAGGATGACGGTGTTGTACAAGATGAGAACTTTTAACACTTGTGATTTTACTGTTCAGCAGGTTCCCCCTCTAATACACCCACCTCACTTTTTTTCTAACTTCTTTTAAGCGTTTGCACTCCCATACAACTTTTTCCTCCATTATTTTAGCAACTTTAGTCATTCACATCATCTTAGGAACAACACACATTTGATACCATTCACTGTTACATTAAAGAGTGTAAATGTCCTTGCAAAGTTGTGTGCTGCTGTGTTGGTGTATCTCCAGAGTAGGAGGAGTGGAGCTGAGTAATCGCCATATGAACCAAATTATGAATGGAGTCTGTAGCTATGACAGCAGCTACACCCACAGAGTTCCGCTCCGCTCGTCTGATATCTGACGCACAGAGAGCTCTGTGTGTGTTCTTCAAGCTAAAACTGTACTAACATTGTAAACTGGGAATTGACAGGATCAATTCCATCTAAAAGCTAGTCAGCTGAGACAGGAAAGAGCTATTGTGAGGGGAATACATTAGCAGCTCAGCTGACCAGAATTATAAAAAAACAAAAACAAAATAACTTTATTTACTTCATGCATTCATCCAGCTAGATGTGCATGTGTGTTTGAACACGTGGCTATCTTACTCACGGATACCTGTGGCACTATTATAAACGCTCCGGCCTATCTCTGCCTTAGAATTACCCTGGGTTACGGCTCTGCTCCTGAAAGGCATGTGGCTGGTTAAATTTATGGGGAGGAGGAGGGGGGAGAGGTTGCGCTACAAGCTCATCCTTTTGTCTGTGCTGTCGTCGAGGGCAGAAGACCAACACAGTCAGACACACATGCACACTTACTCACATACACTGACTGTGTCGAACTTTCTCTCCTCCTCCCAGTGTAGGTCCAGGTGCAGGGTGGGTAGAGGATGGGTGGTGGCATCACAGTCCCAGCAGGAGGGGGACTGTGACTCAAACTAAAGGGTGGACTCACAGGGGCCTCTGTCAAACACACACTCACTCACAAGCACTCTGCTCGTGTTCCCATCAGCCAAACTCCCACGACGAAGAGGAAAGCACACACAAATACAGCACTGTCTTACTTGCTGTTTTTTTCTGTGAGAGTAAAAGATCCAGTCCTCGCTACCATCTCATCGCTGACGCAGCCCTGCATTGACCCCGTGTTGAACCAAGATGCCTTGAGGACCCCCTCACGAGCATGTGCCTGTATGTTAGTGAATCCGAGTGTGTGTGTTCAGTGTGGGGAGAGCAAATTTGCTTCGCTCCTCTAGGGCCAGCATTGCTGTAAGCACCCCGTTACCAAAGAGTTTCTGTGGTTATTGGCTGATTACCGTGGTGACAGTGTAGTCAGGGGGGAGTGGAATGTGTGGCAGACATCCAGCTGTGCTGGATGTGAGCATGTGTGCATCTGCCTGTCTGCCGGTCTGTCTGTGTGGGTTTTCAGGATGTGTTACTATCAGACATGCGTAAAACAGCATATATGGATGTTTTCTCAATATGTCATATTCTTATTGGTAAGAAATGCGAGTGTGTGTGTCACTGAATACACTTCATCTGTGAGATTACAGTGATTTTTATCAAAAGTCCGAACTGCTTTGTGGGAAATTATTTAAAAGAAGTAAAAAAAAGCAAGTTTTTCATTGAAGGCAACTGGATTTTCTTTCTTTGTACCATGTGATGGGCATTTCTCTGCCTTGTGCGTTATGTCCTAAAACATGTTCCTTATTTGTGCCCGATTTCAAATATCATATAAGTTTTAGCTCATTTTTAATGGGTTTTTTTTGTGTTTCATGACATTAAATGCAATATGATTTTTTAAAATCGTGTTTCTTAACTTGATGTGTTAAAATGCAATTTACGTAAACATTAGATATGGGCGTTTTGCCCCTGAACACTTGTGGTAATCAAGAAAATATTTATATTAAATGCACATTTTATATGGTGGATAATGTGAAACTTTTCTCTGCGTGTTTGGCTGAAAGTGGGTAGGAAATCTTTTTTTTTTCAGCTGTAGTGAGGATAATTAGACACAAATGGTACTGCATCTTATCCTCATAACTGCTAAACCAATGTTTGCACAGGCTGTAATTAGAGGCTTCCCTGTCTATTCGCCAGCTCTGCTCTTTTTCTCAACCTTTCTGATTGTCCAAGAGTCTGTTTTCATCTTTCTTCACTTGTCCTTCATCTTCCCATTTCTCCCATTTCATCCTTGTCCTTTCTCTTGAACTAAAGTCCTTTGTGTTATTGACTTCTTGATTCCCTTCCCTCTCTGCTGGATGATAAAATAAGGGAAGTTGTGTCGTGAGTAAGTGATGGTAAAATACATCTGAGAAGCGTTTCATTTCCTCATTAAAGCTTTGTGTTTCCACTGCACACCACAGCCTGGGTACATTAAAGACATAAGAGTTTACCTATCTGCAAACACACACACGCACACAAAGAGCAGCCCTCTGCCCTAACCCTTCACCCCACCCTGCCACAAGGAAACACAGGAATGTTTTAAAATGCTGTAATTTGGAAAACACAACCTTAATCAGCTGCATGCCTGTGTTTGATGTGTGCTGCATTTCTGTGTGAGTTGCACACTGCCAGGTTTCCTCATTGTTTTTATTGTAATTGTTTCCTTGCCACAGTTTCTTAAGTTGTATTTACAATATGTAAGGGAAAATACAGAGTTTCACTGGAATGGAGAGCTAACTAGTCCGTGTCTCCTCTGCTTTTTTTTCAGGTCCATGCTGTCAGAAGATAAACTAGTGTTCTGTAACGGCTTGGTGTTGCACAGGTTCCAGTGCCTTCGTGGGTTCGGAGAATGGCTGGACTCTATCCGGGACTTCTCCACCCACCTCCAGAGCTTAAACCTGGATGCCTCTGCCTTCGCCTGCCTGGCAGCCCTCGTACTGCTCACGGGTAACAACAGATTTCAAATCCTAAACATATCAGCTAAAAGAAGTAAAATTAGAACAAAAATAGCCATCTGTCTCTCTCCGCTCTACGCAAATGCTGTCAATTATTCAAGCTGCTCTTACGTACATGTGCTGACATAAAGACACGCACACTCCCTCCTTCCTTTTTCCGTTTGTCAAGAGCTTTGCTTTTGGATGATTCAATGTGACATTGATCAGGTGGATACATCCACTAACGTCACACATCCGCTTAAAGACACACATGTGCATGCGTGTTCTCACACATTTCCACCTACGAGAAGAACCCGATACCCAGAAGCACCTGCTGCACCTGCCACACACCTGGCCCTTTAATCAGTGTTCATTGGTTTAAAATGGAAGCTTACTCCGTGGACACACACCAGAAACACAACAGAGAAGACTGCAAATCTAAAGCGAGGCGCAAGGCGCCAATAGTTTTACCAATTCCTCCTTGACAGCTTTATTCAGAGTCAGACTCTGTGCATTAACGTGTAGTGGGAAAAATCCCCTCCCCCTGATGTAAGCTTTCGTACATCACCCCACCTCCTCTACCTCTTTTTTTTTCTGTCTCAGCCCTCCAACCCCTTTCTCACTCTCTGGGGGAGCACTTAACTCTGTGCCTGATCGACCAGCCCACTGTGGAGCATGGCTCTGGAATGGCATCTGCAGTGTTCTCAGTGGTGCTTTGCCACCTCGGCAAAGCAAGCAGCGCACGGCCATTGCTGAGCCACCAGAGCCACCAGGCGATCGACCACTTCAGAGTGGCCTGTGCAGAAAGGCAGTCATCGATCTCTCCCCAGGAGCTCACGCACATAGAGAAAGAAGGGATAGGGGGAGCGGGAAGAAAAACAGGGAGGCAAAGGTGTGTGTGAGAGGTCTGAAAGGCGCAGTGGAAGGAGGGCTGAAGTGACTGCAGCAGCAAGCACAGCAAACAAAAGAGTCACATAAACAAACAATAAATAAGCTTCAGATAATGGATACCTCAAAGTGAGACTGGTCTTAGAGGCAGCCTCCCTGCAGCACAGGCCAGCATGTGTGTGTGCTTGTATATATATTATGTGTGAATGTGTGTGAGGGGCTGGACCCCCTGTTCTCTGCAGAATGAGTTAGTGCCACATTAAGCCTGGTACAAGTGCCACTGGAGTTGCTATGGGCACCAATGTGTTTGCATGTGTGTGTGTTTGTGTGTGTATTCCTAATTTGATTTTTGCTGCTCACAAGGCCAAATAATCAGTTAATTGTTGAGCACTTTGATCTCCACCAGTGTCTTGGATTATAAA
>JBAMHX010000007.1:14058854-14069390 GCA_037177515.1 Pseudomugil tenellus | reverse complement strand
ATATATATATATATATATATATATGTGTGTGTGTGTGTGTGTGTGTGTGTGTATTTTACACATATGCTTTGTGTGTGTCTATAAAAAGTGTGCAGGAGGCTTATTAGGTTAGGGTGTATATTGATCTGGAGTGAATGAGGCAGGTTAAAGCCTGTTAAGAACATGAGCCATGCAGGCTAATGAGCTAGAATTCAATATAAAACAAGATGTCGCGAATGTTCTTTCAGCTGAATGAGCTCTGATGTATGTATATGTGTGTTTTGTTTTCTACTTACTTCACTTCAGCCATTTAATGAATTAGCATCTTAACGTTTCTCCTTGTCAATCTACAGAGCAAGTCCCGGGTCTGAAGGACTCAAAGCGAGTTGAAGAGCTGCAGAATAAAGTCATTTGCTGTCTCAGAGACCACCTGGGCTGTGGCCCTTCATCCTCCGCCTCATCCAAGCCGGTCCCTCCACTTAATCGCATTCTGAGTTTGAGGGCAGAACTCCGTTCTCAGAGGACCCAGGGCCTTCAACGAATCTTCTACCTGAAGCTGGAGGACCTGGTACCACCACCACCATTGATTGACAGGTTCCTGGACACTCTGCCCTACTGATGTCTTGGGCTGACCACAGAGAGAAAAATTCACGGCATGTCGTGTCAGGCCCTACCCCAACTCCCTGAGGAGCATGTACACATTTGGAAGAGAGATGCACTCCCTTCTGATTGATGCAGAGCAGAGACAGCCAATCGAAAAACTTCTCGCTCAATGGGACAGCTAAACAAGAATGCCTTTTGCTCAAATGGGCGACTGAGACAACGTTTTTCACCTGTATAAAAGACAGTTACTCAAACTCTACCACTTTTTATTTCATCTTCCTGATTTTTCTCACATGGGGGAAGATGATGAAGTTGGCATGGACAACAAAAAAAAGACTTTGTACTGTTCTCTCTTTGTCTGGGTGGCAGTTCATTCTGTCATTCTGCAAAAAAAAGAAAAGAAAAAAGAAAGAAAGGAAGGAAGAAAAAATGCTTATGAGTGCTGTTTATCTGTGTTTTGGCCGGCTCGTCCTGGCGTCTGGTTACAGAATGTTTTCTGAGCTGTCAATGTTGCAGTGAAAGACCTCCTGCTGAAGGAGCAGGTTGTTTTCACACGGAAATGTACTGAAAGGTCAGAGGTCAGGCAGCACATGCATAGAGGAGGAAACATGTCAACGCAGAACACAGATATTTCATAAACACATAGAAGTGGCTGTTGAGGTGGGCTTTTAAAAACAAGTGCAATTTCTTAAGTGCTGTCTTGCCACAAAAGGAAGACGCGGGGATAGAACGGTCTAATTTCAAACTCTAAATTATTTTATTACAAAGACTTGTCCTGTGCTGTCAGTAGCTAAATGATCTCCACCTGGCTTTAGGCGGCAGAGGAGATACTGTGCACTAACTATAGATGACATAGTCACCCAGACTTGAACTTGCTCTGCTATGTTTTTTTTTTTGTTTTGTTTTGTTTGTCTGTTTTATTATTTTTATCACTCATTTTGAAATCATAAAACGAAGTTAGACTGTGGAGGCATATGCATGGACAGAAATTGGCTTTTGAAGCACTTACACCCCGAGAAGGGCTAGAAGCAAAGACACACACCCTACCTGCTCGCCTGGGGTATGGCGAGGAGTCAGGGAGAGGAGGGTGCTCGACAGACAGCTGCACATCCAGTGGGAGAAACATTCCACCGTCTTGCTCTCTTGTTTTGTTTTTTTCTTTTGCATTTCAATTGTGGAGGCTGCATGAGAATGCAGAGGGCATACTGTCCATGTGTGTACATTTCGAGAAGTCAAGATGATATGCATGGTGTGTTATAAGCTGTTCAAAGCTCCCAGAGCATTTAAAAAACAGCTCAGCCTGGGTTGTGTTGCAGACTGCAGCTCTATGGGAATCTCCCTGGGCCTCCACCACCCACTCATATCCTCACGGCAGCAGCTTAAAAAAACAAATTATATTGATATAAATATGATATAAATATAAATATATATGAATATATATATAAATATATACATACAAAACTAATATTTTGAAGTGTTTTTAGCTTTTTCAAATATTGTGGTACGAGTTGTGCATTGTTTTTGAAGAAGAGATAAAAAAAGAAAAAAATATCCTGTTTTTTTTAATGTCCCTTTTTGGTTAGTTTCCTGTTCAATCTTTTTTCTTTCTCTTTGATTCACTGGATTTTCTGTTCAGCACTTTGAAATTATAAACTAGTTATGATTATTCTGACCTTCTCGTCTTGTGTTTTGATTCTTCAAAGTCAACTTAATCCTTCACACAAGGTACAAAAAACACCCAGACATTATTTTATCAAAGTTTTGTGAAAATAACGCAAATTTGGTCTGGTTTTATACTGAATACATGTGTGTGTGTGTGGGTGTGTGAGTTTGTGTGTCTTGACAGAGACAAAAACCTCCTGACAGGTAAAAGGCCTCGTCTCTCCCCTGAGGGACCCTCGGGGCTCTCACAGAGAGTGGAAGGGGATTAGGAGAGTGGGGAGGGGGAGGAAGACAGAGGAGAGGAGAGCTTTATGTTAGCATGAGGCCCAGATCAGCCTCCAGCCTCGTTAAACAACATCGATCGCCACGGTGACATTTCACAGCACATGCCGTCTATACTGTCACTGCCATCACTCACTTGCCATCCTGCACAACATCAAGAGCACTGCCACATATGCACACTCTCTCTTGAACAGCCAGGTGATTGATAGCAACTGTGTTGGTGAAAGAGTGAACAGATATATCTGTGTGAGCGTGTGTTAGAAAGAAAACGTGGTGTATTCGTGTAAATCTGAAACATATAATGTCAAACCACAATGATAACTAACTTATTTACCTATTGATTTTTAGACATAAAAAACAATGACAACAGGAAATGTGTTAGAACTCCATCTAGTGCATGCCATCCTGCTGTGTGTGCATGTGTTCACACAAACATGTAACACCTCGAGCTCTTGTCCACTTGTTCAAGTCGGTATACAAGAAAAGAGCATGGGACTGGCATGTAAAGATTAACATCTGTTACATGCCGCATCTGTAACAATAATATTTCTGACATGAAGCCAGAGGAGCAAAAGCACACTCAAATTTACACAAAACACACAAACACACATTGAGCTGTCAGTCTTTCACCCAATCGATCCATGCTGACAGGTTTCAGATACCCAGAGTCTTAATTAGAGCTCCCATCAGAACATACATAATAATTATGCACACATACACTTGAAGTGGGTGTTTTCCTAGTTTGCGAGTCTATAACTTGTAATCCTTTCTGAAATGTAAAATTATTAAAACCCTTTTTTAACAAGAAAAACAGGAAAAAATGGAGAAGTACATGTGATAAATCTGCCTTTTTTCTTTTTGGTTTGTAAAAAAAATTGAGGTTTGATATTATTTTAGAAAAAATGCAGGGGACACATCTTGCTGTAAATCACACCCCGCACTGTTGACATAAAACTATTCTTACTGAAAATCAGTGCATCTTACAGGCTTGTAAACACAGTTGGTAAGTTATTTTGTGAACATTTATTTTAACTGAAGTTGATGTTGCATGTCGCAGAAAGGTGTAAACAATAAAAGTAACAGTTGTTGGTCCATTTAGCTACCTCATATTCCTCACTGTGAGTGTCAGGACTTACTGAACCATGTGTATTATCATTAATGTTATTAGTAACAGCTGTGCTTTTCCTACTATGACATGTCAGGATGTCTGCTGTGAAAAAGGGTCCGTATGCTCCGTGGCACCAAGATGTGCTAATAACACCTGCAAAAAAAAAAAAAAACCACAGTAAGATTCGGGAGGTAAGACGTGAACAGAGCTCCCCGCTGGCTTCCCCTCCTGCTGACAAACTCCCCCGGATTAGACTGAAACAAACGACACCTGAGTCTTCCTGAGCTTAATGCACACAGGTTCAAACAGTTCTATGTCCAACACTTCAGAAGACATTACACATTATTATTTCTAAAAGACTAACCATTGTAGCCACATTGACATGTACACTTTAACCCAGTGTTTTACTTCATTATGCTGAAGGGGACTCGCGTCCCCAAAGAAAGAGGCAGGCCCTTATTAATATAACTGTAAACAGATTCTTGTAACCACATCAAGATTATAACAACACACACACACACACACACAGATACTCCTACTCTTTCAAGCATAGTAGCAGAAACATGAGACCCAACCGTTTTGATGATTTGCTATTTAAACTTTAAGTCACTTTTTTTTTTTTCCTCCCTCACAGTCTGCAAGTCTGGACGCATATGCAGACACATACCCAAACACACATGCACACACACATATATACACACAAATACACAAACACATATTCACATGTGAACTCTACTAGGGGAAATCCCCTGTAACTGGGGACTGTGTTTTACTATGGCCCCTCGCATGGAGCATCCGCTAACAGAAGAGTGTGTGTGGGGGCTGGCCTAAATGTCAAAGGTAAAAGGTGCTGAATAAAAGAAATGGAAACATGCAATAGACCCACTCACAAAGACTGATGACAGTGTAGAGGAGGGGGAACCCCGGTTGTCTGTCTATGTCTTCCAAACCGAACTCATACAAACATATTGCACTTAATGTAAATTTCCACAGGATTGAGACTATTTATACACACAGTTAACTGAGGATACCTGTACGAGACTGACGAAACACAAGAAAACACAAATATGATCACTTTTATTTAATATTAACATTATTTATTTGAGCTGGACTCAGCTTAGTTCATTTATTTATACTTGATTTTTTTTTTGTTTGGATTATCTTAGGTGTCATATTCAAACTTTCATGACTACATTTAAAATATGTATTGTGTGTACACAGCATCACTATGATCAGCAGCTTGGAAATTTTGTGGTTGCAAAATCTGATGACCACGAGCAAAACCCCACCTACAGAAAGAAATCTTCACTTACCACAAAAAAGTAATCTTTGTGATATTTGACATGTGGATTGCGTTTTGCATCATTGATCTACCTTTTGTTTGATCAGAGCTTTGTCCAGAACCCTAACAGGCTTGTACTAGGCTTTGGTGTTTTGTATCTAGAAAATATTTAAGATAAGACAGTCTGAGTTAAATGAAAACCAAAGCCAACATTTGTGTTACGAGTAACGAGTAATGCATGGTCATACAGTCTCTCTCATAATGCTGACAGAGAAGAAACTTGGAGAAACTGTGCACTTTGTCGGACTGCATATAAAGTATTTTGAGTAATCATATCAATATAGATTTGAATCTACCAAGCAATGTTTTGTCTTACCCACCTGACCTTTAGCAAAAATGAGGAAGCCCTGTTAGACACAAATTCCTTTTATTATTTTTAGATTTTTTTCTTATAAAAACATCAACTGAAATTGTGTTTTCAGAAAATTGTACCCAGCGTAGTGTCATATGTCCTAAATCTTCAATTCTTGTTTTGATTAGTTTTGATTTGAAAGAGATAGATATCCACAAGATTTGATCAATGGAAAATTAATTTATGGCAGAGCATGCTGCGTATTTGTATGGAAACAACAAACACTTTATTTATGCAAGCAACGTATCGTTTTTAGGGCATCTGGTGGATTTCATATGGAAATTGGGCATAGTGATTGGGAACAAATGCGCTGTCAGTGCTGTTTGAGGCCGGAAACTATTCTTTGTAGCACTGGGAAGAGAGTTGTTTACAAACCAGGAACACCTGAGCGAAAGAGAAAAACAGGACAGCTTCTACAAAATACTAAATTCACATTTATATTGGTTTTAAATTAGATATGCTGGGCCATAAAGTGTTTAGCGAATGAAAAAGTTTTTTCGACAGGTATTTTAACTGGTAAGTATCGTTATTGTCGGTGGTGTTCATCAGCTGACTGGTATTACACTATTATTTGGTTAAATTTGGGTGTTGTCTAATCGCTCCTTTAAAAGAATAAAATAAAAAAAACATTAAATATAGCCTTTATCTTCTTTGGCTAATTGCTCCGAACATATTATTTTTTTCCTTACTTGATTTGTTGTTTTATACGAAGTGAGCGTCTTTCTATAATTTCACTTTCTGTTCAGAAGTTAGCAGAAAGCTCATATGGCTTGATTTCTCCCACAAATTAAGACTGAAAGAGATCATAAGAGGTAACAATGTGATTTTCGGTGAGAGGTTTCGATTCCACACATTTTGGTGTTATTTAGAAGTTAGATGATCCAAACATAGAAGGTTTCTGTTAATGTCGTAACTCACTTTACCATAGCTGCAACATTATACGTTTTTCTAAGTGCGTTGGACAGGTTTGTACTCCTAACTTTGTCATTATTTATATCAATACTTTATTACTTAAATATTAATTCAATTTTGGACCACTTTTAATCATTGAAGGTTGCAGCATAGAAGGTAGAAAGACAGGACCTAAACAGATTTCTTAAATGACCTTAAAAAAATCAATCTTAAAAACTAATATGAAAGTATCACAAACCCATTGCTATCCTGTGTTGCCTTATTCCAGCTATATATTATGTCTGGAGTGTGTTGGAAGTTGATAGTTGGAACAATTAAATGTTTTGTAAGCTCAAAAGTTTTGTCTTTTTTGTTACCCGTTTATTCTTTGATATACTTAACTGTAAACCTGGGAAATAATAGTAATTCAGTTGCAAAACTGTAGAGAATTTGCTATTTTCAATTGCTAACTATTTCTGTTTGAGGATCAGTATCATTTTTTGCTTTTTTTAATATTAAACAAAACTATATCTGAACCAGTTTTATGTGTGTGTATGCATCACAGAGTTAGTTTGTTATTTTAATTTCTGTATTTTCCATAATCAAATTGGACATTCATAGTATGCAAGCACAGTGAAAGTTGGGCAGGTGCCAAGTTACACAGAGGCATTGGCTGTGGGCACACAACTGGGACACATGGTAGAGGAAGGCAACAAGCTGACACTGAGGCGCTTGGAGGCACCAGTCCTCAAGTTCATTAAAGTAGCACTACCCACGGACCTGGAGAGGCTGCAAAAACACCATAATAACATACAGAAGGTGATGCTTCAAACGTGTTGGGACACAAGATCACATCCAAGCTTTTACTTGCTCACATGTATAAGTTATATATATATTTTTTTTTTATATTTGCAGTATCAACATGGCCAGCAATGGGACCGTCTTCATCAGGAACAAATTAACGCTAGCAGAACTGTTCAGGTATAACACATTAACCCTATCAACTGAGAAAAACCTGACAGACGACACATGGTGGTGTTTTAGTTGAGGATGATACAGCTCACTCCCCCTTTAAATTCCCTAAACATGCATGCCTCGACTACTGATTAATATATTTTTTCCCTGAAATTCTCTGGAACTTGTGACCTCCTAAATCTGGACCTTGGCATTTCCTGAGTTGTGGCGATCATGTTTTCAATTTTAAAGATCAAAGAACAGTATCATTGCACCTACTCCTGTCTTTATCTGATTAAAAGCAGACAGTGTCTGCGTAAAGGAAATAATGGTCACTCTTCTGGTTTTGAGCCTATTTAACCCGAAACAAAAAACTCCTGTTGTAACAAACAAGAGAAAAATGAGCAAATTTAATTCAGGTTTTTTTTTTTTTTTTTTTTTTTTTTTGTCTGAAAATTAACAGAAAAATGGCTAAATTACCATTTTACTGAGTGGGTTCATCACAATGTCAAACCACTGGATGATTACAAAGTTTGTAACTTCACCTTGTGGCCCCCATCAACTGCATGTGTTTGCTCAGTATTTATGGCAATGGTTTACCAACTCAAGCAATATCTTTGAGACAGCAATTATAATCTTCTCCTATGTATTATGACTTGTTATTACACTTGTTGCTTATGTGGTATCAACTAAATCAGGTGTGCCCAAGTTTGATCCTCGAGAGCTACCATCCTGCAATGTATATGCAACCCTTGTCCAACACACCTGAATCAAATAAATGATTACCAGGCCTCTGCAGGGCTGGATGACATGCCGATGAGGAAATGGAGCTATCTGATTCAGGTGTTTTGAAGAAGCGTTGGATGTCAAAGTTGCATGATTGTTGATCTTGAGGACCACATCTGGGCACCCCTGACCTAATGATCTTCTTTCACAAGTCAGCAACTTTATCATTTTATAAAAAGCAAAATTATAATATTCTAAATTTTAATTAAATCTCTTCAATCTGTCCATTTTGAATTAATCTACTCAGAAAACAATGTTTTTGTGTACTATATATCTAAACAAAAAAAGACACAACTTCACTTTTTAAATTACAACCTCATCTCCCAAATTGAAAACAGCAAATTTATGAATGCACTCATTTTAAATTTAATACCCACAGCATATAAAAAAATAAATGTGGTAACGAATGGCTGAACAAACTGTGTGACAGAGTCATCTGCAAATCAGGTTATGGGATTTTAAGAAAGGGCCATTTATTTCAGCAACATGATGCCAAACATCAGTCTGCTCATATTACAACTGCACAGTGCTGAAAGAGAATGTCTTTTATGTCTAACCTACAGAAAAAAATTCCCCTCAAAAGTTTACACAGTTCTGTTAAAAGTACAAATGATGCAGCGTAGAAGTACAAAAACAACCCATATTTTTCAAACCTCTTCCTGACTTAATATTCAGAGTAGAGATTGTGGGAAATACAGACTTTCTCAGTTCGAGCATGTGAGGTCATTTCGTACTTTATGGTCATTTAAATTTATAGGAAATTATTATTTTTGTTTTTAAATCAAAAACAAGAAAAGCAAGAAGCTTCAACTGAACCTCAAATGTACCATCTCTAGTGTGTGTGTATTAAGTACTTGCATCCTTGTTCACATGGTTGGTGTGAAATGCCTCAGGGGATGTTGTTGCCTGGAAGCCACTGTGTCTCTGAAGGTGAAATACTCCAAACAGGCCCACACCTATCCTCTCACCATTACCCCACAAACCCCAGGGGTGCACATAGAGTGCTTTCCCATGTTTTCATGGCGTTAATCCAGACTAGGGGTTTGTTGCTCCTGCTTTTGATGCGAGTATATGTGTGTGCATGTGCACTTATGTTCCACAAACCAATATGTAGTCTGGTATATAGATGCACATTTTCTGTCCTAAGCTATTTTTTTTATCTTAAAGTCTTTTTTTATATTTATGGCTGATATCCATCTCATCCCTGACAAGCCCTATAGAAATACTATCACCCTACTTACTTATTGACATGTACTCAGTAGTAAAGCACCAAAGAAGTCCCCATTAGAGTAACATTTGCAGACTTAGTTGACCCAGCTTTACCACACTGAAAACTTTCTGAAATAGAGAAGTGTAGAAACTATTTTATTATAAAAGTCTACTATTGTGCATGCGTTTAATTGGTGTGTGTGTATTTGAGCAACATTCGATCACGGTTAATTTGACCGCTGACTGGTGCCAGACATGTCTCTGTATTAATCAGTGTGGTTTTCAGTTTTATGTACGTGGGGACGTGTGTGTGAGCGTATGTTTATTCATGTTTTGTAATTAGCAGAATGTGTTATCGGCAGCACGCTGACCTCTTGAGCCCGGGTCGCTGAGCTGTGGCCTGGAGGGCTGATGGCTGGGATGTAATCCTCCTGTCACCCTCAGGGCACTTCTTATATTCCAC
Organism: Pseudomugil tenellus; assembly: GCA_037177515.1. NCBI lineage: Eukaryota > Metazoa > Chordata > Actinopteri > Atheriniformes > Pseudomugilidae > Pseudomugil > Pseudomugil tenellus. The sequence continues at coordinate 14,059,759 of JBAMHX010000007.1, read as the reverse complement.
TGCCTCATATTTAAATCTTATTAAGCTCTCATCAACCTACACACACCTGCCTCACATCACTTGAATGGTGTGCAAGACTGAATCTGTCGGTATGAGTGTTTTTTTCCACATGGGACAAAAGACTGAGAGGAGGAAGAGCTTCTGTTTATTGAGCTGAATTCAAGAGAGTTTATGTTATATTTCGTTTTCCGCTATATGAATTGTTTCCCTGCGTTTGGAATTTGTTTAAATTATCATAAATTTTGCAGTGTCTTATTTAGTAACATCTGTATGGCACCACAGGTTTGGTTTTCTCTTCCTGTTCATTTAAGCCCTCATCGAGCAGCTTTGTACTTTTCAAATATGTGTTTATCTTTTTTTTTTTTTAATACTCTACTGAAATCTTTCCTGAATGAAAATGTTCTTTTTTTCCACATCAAAAAATCTGCTTGTCCTCTGCCCGTCTGCAGCAGCTCAGAGCTAACATCAGAGAGATGGAGAAGCTGTGCAGTCGGGTCCGTGCCGAAGACGCCACAGCTTTGGAAGCACTAATCAAGCCAGTCAGGGACAGAGCTTTAGCTGCTGCTCAAGACTTCCTGCGTTTGCACTCCAACCCTGCGCCTCAGCTCACCTCTGCACCCCCCCCTGCCAAACAGCCATCCAGCTGCTCCTCTAGTGGTTGCCACAGTGTGGACGACTTGGGCGAGGAAGATTTGTCTGTCAGGCAAACTCAGATCCAGCTTCCAGAAATTCCAGCTGATCAAAACGCAGCTGAGTCATGGGATAACCTGGAAGAGGTTTGTTTGTTTGGAAAAATCCCAATGCGACATTTTCAAACATTAACCCAACATGCAGTCTGGTGAGGGTGGGTGATACATATACATATATACATATATATATATATATATATATATATATACATATAC
>JBAMHX010000007.1:14033577-14047520 GCA_037177515.1 Pseudomugil tenellus | reverse complement strand
ATCTGTGACCGAAAGGCCAGTTAAGTTTAATTTATCTACATACAAGTCTTAAAACATGAATAAAGTCTTAAAAACACTTGTTTAGAAATAATGAGAAATAAATAAAACTTAATTTAAATCTGCGTTCATCACTTATGTCATACTATACTAGCACCCAATGGAGTCACAGATGTTGTAACACCGTAAGTAAACATGAAGGTGTACCATTGACTGTATAAATTACACATGTACACATGACTTTAACAGCAGATCATCTTGCTATTTTAAAGTAGCAGTAGCATCATTTAATAGCATCAATAATAGCATCATTTTAAGGAGATTTTAAAAGAGGAGAGTATGGTTATGTGGAGCAGCGGCAGAGACATCTGCACTGAGAAACGTGTGGATACGAAGTCGCAGCCAGCCCATTTACAGATGAGTTTATTTTTTTTTAAAAAGTTCATATCACGATCAGAACCTTCATGTACATTGCTTAGTACCTCTTTCAAATACTGCATCAATGAAATACAAAGATTATAGGGATCGTTAATCCGTAGAAGAGGACACTTCGGGCGATATCTTCTCCTCACTTCACCTTCCAGATGTTCAATAAAATTAGATAATTGTTCACAAAAACTCAATCCAGCTTTTTTAGATATATTTTGCGAGTGTTTGATACCTGATCAATACTAGCTGTGTGTGTTTATGCTGGATTTATGGTTTAGTTTGTGTGTACATGCTTAGCTCGCAGTGGTTATTACTGGATGCTATTCATCCAACATGGCGGTGTAAACAGTGGGGACCACGTGACTGCACTTCTTTTATTTAACTAGTCGGCTATCTCTCACTAGATCCAAGTTAGCTTACTTAGATCTTAGCTACAGGCAGATCGGAGCTTGATAGTCATCAATCATCCACCCGCACGTTCACAGTTCCCCTCTCAGATTCAGCTCTTTTCCCATTTTTGTTTGCCCAAGACGGCAACGGTAGGAGCCACCCAATAAGCTTCACTTTTGCTCTTCAGAAACTTGCAGGTAGACGCTGTCCATCTTTTATATACAGTCTAATAGTACAACTGTCCCAAAAGGTAGTAAACAAGTCTTATCAAACATTTCCTTTTTACTTACCTACTTAGTCCATCTCTCAACAAGTCTTTGTGTCCGAATGTGCACCCCATGCCCTACATAGTGCCCTTTATAGTGGTCGCGCCATTTTGTAGGGTGTCCAAATGTACTTTGAGAAAGTAGTGCACTTAAAATTACCCACAACACATAGTTTCCCATAGTTACAGCTGGTAGTCACATGATGTGCGACAGGGAGAAAGTAGTGACATTTGCACCCGAATCGCCAGCAGACTGAGGGCACTATATAGTGTACTATGTCGTGCAGCACTATGTAGTGAATGAGAGGTTATGGCATAAAGTGAACATTCAGACACTCAACTATTACTGTTGAGGAACTTCAATGAGCACATGGACAACATAATAACACCTCTCCCCCGAGATTTTCTTTTTCATCTTGGCAGGACAGTTTTTAATTTCAGCAACATTTAAATTTCCCACCACACACACACTGGATTTAATCTGCTGCTCTGGTCTCACTTCTTCTGTTGAAAGCTACCGGTTAGAGTTTTAGCTGCAGATTGGGACTTTTCAACATTAAAAGTCAGAATTTCTGACTTGTTTGATGGCACAGAGGCATATATAACATGTATTTATGTAGCTGGTGCTGCGTGTCCCGAGGCATAGAGACAACACTATAAAAACTTTTTCTTCCAGGATGCTGACTGGTGGTGCAGCAGAATTTTGCTTTACGCATCAAGTCACATGCTTGAAACGCCACAAAACATTATCAGAGGAACAGGGGAAAAGAAAGAGAGAGCAAAAAATAGAGCCAGAAATAAGATGAGTCAGAATAAAACTGCCTTTAGGGGGACGCATCACTGATACAATGGTAAAATCTTCTTTAACCTCATCAATCACATTGGCTGTATTTGGAAAATACAAATTCACACCTAGATATATAGTTAGCAAATATGTGTATTCTAGAAACTCAATAAGTTATGTTCTTGGTAATAAAGTCCCAAAAACTGATTACATGATACTCACAATGTTGGTCACAGTCGACGCGAGCAAACACCACCTGCTTTGTATCCGGAAACTCCTCCCTCACTATGTTTGATGCTTCCTCAAAAATTGGATGAAGCATCTGGCTGAATCTACACCTGTAGAAAGTTTATGAGTAAAGGTGCATTAGGAGCTTTACGGATTTATTTATAAAAGTTTCTAAAGCCTTCTCAAACTTAAGGGTTTTCTTAATAGAAACTAATGTAAAAAAGATGTAGCTGCTGTTATAACCGATGGATGCTCATATTGCATGTGGGTTGAAAGGGACAAGCACGCATAGGCTGCATTAGACTGTAATGGGTTAAATAAATTAAGCAGATTTTCTATAGTCCTCCAGACTTAATTTTGTTTTATTAGACAAGGTCATGGAGGTATTTTTGGTTACAAGAGATCTGTTTTCTATCTATTAACCTATTCAGACCTCATATAACATATGCCGGCTTTTCTAAGGAACACAAATAACTAAATTGCTTTAAAAAGTCATTCAGTTACCAAAAAAGATTTAAAGTTTTCAGATGTTATATTTAAAGTTTTTAGCTTCTTTAGAGGCTGAAAAAAATAAACTTTTCAAAAGTTATTAGAGTTTTTAGTGAAAACTAAGATTTTAGAGAACATTTTAAATCAGTCCTTGATTTATAGCAGCAAAAAACCTTCTAAAGTCAATGGAATGATAACAGTGTGCACGTTATGTATAATTAATTCATCTGTGTAGCTGAGGTGATTAAATTATATTTATTGAACCATGTCACATGTTCAAGGAAGGTTTAAATCAAGAGTAAAATTCAATATAAACTTCACTGAAATTATTAGACAAATCCAAAGACGATTAGAAAAAAAGAAGAAAAAATCCAACACTTACCAGTCGGCATAAAAATTTACTAATGCCACCCCAGCATTATCTGGAAGAAAGGAAAGATTGAATTAATGTAAACTTTTATATGGCGATGTAATGTAGGTTAGATGTATGTTTAGCTGGCAATTGCGAGCCACAAACAGGCCACATGTGAAATTGCATAAGAAACTGCTTTTTTTTTCTAAATACTATGTATGAACAACGATAAATCTGTAGGAATATTTAACACTTTGATCATCCACCTCAACAGACTAATTTTTTCCATGTATTATTTCCATGTTAAGTTGAATAAGACTGCAAATTACACTTACTTTCTTTCCTTTTTTGTTTTACACGTAAAGGGAAAAAATTATTCTGATTTTCTAATCTTAACCCAAGCTAATCCTCTGAATTTCATATGTGTATATATATAATATACTGAAATGAAAGGAATCAGTTTTCAAATCTAAATTAAATTTCCAGAAGTAATGCAGAAATAATTCAATAACTTATAAAAAATAAATTATGAAGCCTTACTTAAGACATCATCAATGTTGCTTGAGTCCAGACTGGTTATTTCTGCTTCTCCTGGTGTACAAAGGCCCATCACCTACAAGAAGACAAGATTAAAACAACTTAACAAAAATATTTGCACTTGCAGATGGTGACAAAGTAATTGTTCTCAAAGTGTAAGGTGTAAATAATAGCGCTCATCCCCTTTGATCCGTAACACACAATGACCTGCTTAGTTAGCACAATCCTTGAATGAACATTAAAACGAAAACCAACAAAGGTGGACTTTCATGCAACATTTCCCTTTAACTCCTCTCATGTACCCCAGGAAAGTGAAGGCATGTTGCATCTCCATTGTTTGGCATTTCTGTTCCTACCTCTGCTCAGGCTTTTCTCACACTGTTCCTGTAACTGGGATAAACATACTATAAACACATACTATCTCTGCTGAATCTCACCTGCAGAAACACATACTGTCCAGTTCTAGAAAAACTGGGTCCACTGTATGTGTGTACATAAACAAAACCAAACAGGATTTTCACCAAGCTTTTTCATTCAGATGGGTGAATTGAAAAATGTTATTAGCCTTAAAAGAGTTTACTTGTATCTATTGTCTGGTCCAGAGTAGTTTTATGTGTACTTCCGTTCCTTGTTTAAATGTTTAAACACAGACCTATTTAATAAGTTCTATCCTGTCCTGAAAAGTAGAAAATGCAACCGTTTTTTCCCTGAAAGCTCTACATTTTGTAGTACATATCTACTGATTTTAGCAGAGAATTCAACTCATCAAAATTAAGGTATAATGACACACCTTGAGGCTTTATTTGGTTTCATTTAACTGTGTGAGTGCAATAGGTTTAAGCCAAAGCACACTGCTATTATGCTAATCTCTTTTTTAACTAGACCACTTTAAAATAAAAAAATATCCATGTTTTATGTTAAACAAAATCCTATTGTGTTATAAATCTTATTATTGAAAAATATCGCTGTAACTTCCACATGTCCAATCTTTCATTTCAAAGATAACGCCACTCCCAAGATATTCCAGTGACAAACCTTGACAGGGCTTCAGAGTAAACAAAAGAGAAATACAAGCTAAAACACATATTTGTTGACACTACCTGACTCTAATTCCAAGATTATTTTCACAGAAAATTAGTCAACACATTAACATTTTAGTGCGAGATTACAATTTCCTTCTTTATTGTTACAAGAAAAAAAATCCTTGCTGGATCAGTGAAACTATTGTGTGGGTGTAATAATGTAGTGCCAAATAGGAAAGTTTAGATCTCAGTTATAATTGAAACCCTGCATAAAAACTCTTGAGTCAAAGAAAACAACATAGATATCATTTTGGGTCATAATGACAGCTGCTGAGGAGTAAAACTGCCGAATGCAAACCCATATAAACTATTGTTAAAAAAAAAAACTTATTTTAAAAGGCAAACACATCTTTGTTTCAATTGTTTTCTTCTTTTATGACATTCTTCCTCTAGGCTTTAAGCCTAATTCAATAATTTTTTTATTATAAAGATATGGAATGTCAGTAAGGAATACAAGGCTTTAAAACTAGCTTAAATGATCTATTTATCTGTGGTTACTGAAGATCCTCATCAAACAGGATATGAGTCTGTTTTCACTTACAACCAGAAACTTTAAAAGAAAGACACCCCAAGAGCTAGTTGAACAGTCCCTCACACACATGTATATGGTTTAATAACTTATTAACCATTTTAATCATTCCCTAAATTAACGTTTTAGTTTGTTTGTTTTAAAGCTGCAACTATCTTAACATTCCTGACAATTATATTACCATTTTATTACTGTTGATCATGCGTGATTAATGGATTCATGACATTATATGGTATATGAGGTAACTCCAGACTAATCAAAAAAGAACAAGGGGGGAAAGCTACAATGACGGTAATTAAAATGACGAATAAACAGCTTTGCAGTGTAGAGAAGTTTTCATTTAGGCCACTGTGTCTAGTTCCGGGTTGTCAACCAATAAGAATGAGCCACAACAGAGGAATTCGCCAACCGGCGTACACCATTCAGAAAGACTCAGACGAACCAACTGTACAATAACTTTGTCCATCAATAAAAACAAGATATATATATGTATATATAAGGCTTGTATACTTGCATGAACAAAATCATTTTATTAACCAAGCGGTCAATAAGCAATTATATAACTGTTGTCAATTCATGATAGCGCTTGATGCTAAATGGATCCATGTATCCTCTTGGTTAAAAGTTATGAATAAATCAACTATAGGTAGATTTTCCGAATTAATCATACTAATAAACATCTTGTTTGTATAATAACCAGTGTTGTTACCAATTAAACTAAAACAAATGATATTCAACAGCACAGCCGGCTAAATTGACACAGCAGCTGGATAACTTATACCCAAGAGTTATGGAACTTGGTGGATGAAACACATTACAAATGCCTTCTCAGTGAACTTGTTAAGAAAAAAATCATCACCACATGTAACACATTAGGTAGTTCACGACTCTTCTTAGTGACTTTAAAAGCAATTTCTCATGTAAGCAGACATCCATCTGTTAGCTAATGGCTATCCAGCGGTGGCTAACATTAGCTTGATCTGGTAGCAGAGGGCAACGGGCAGCACACAGTCCAAGGCTGAAATAAAGATGCTTACCAATATAACCGTGACGAAACGGATATCGAGAGAATGAGATATTGTTAACAGTTTCATTGTATGGTTTAGTTATTTATGAAGGTGGTGTTCAGCCTCCCCAGTCAATCTTAACGCCGCTCTTCTGTGCAGCAGGAAACAAACGGCGAACCGATGTCACTGTGACCACGGAAACGTGAGCCAAACTTCCTTGTAATCGCTGAGCTTGATGGGTAATGTAGTTTTTAATGTCAAATATAAGTGAATTAAATGAGTGAGAAAACTCAAATCATGGTGACTTTTTAAGTTGCTGTAGAACTAAGACGGGACTTGTAGTATTTACAGCTATGAGCCAACGGGACGCCTGGGAAGAAAACTTTGTAAAGATTATCATCTAAGATAAAGGCTTTTCAAAGGTAACTATTACACCGATCAAACTTAACTGAGATAGCAAGTAGCCAAAGTAGCTTAAGTATTGCTGTTATTCGGAGAATAGCTACAGTACGATTATGAATACTTGATTTCTCTCAACACTGGGGAGTTGCATCATTATGGAGATGTTTTTGTATTATTCCGACCAATTCCCGTTATCACACCGAGTACTATTTAGAATTTTGTTTTATTAATTATTATAGACCAAAAGCATACAATTATAGCAGAGAATTTGGTGATGAAACAACGTTTGCGTTTTGTTACGTTTAACACCACGAAAACTATTAAAAACATTCTTTCCAAATCCACAAAAGTTGTATGTATCGAATTAATGGTGACTCTACCCTAAAATTACAAATCATATTCACTAAAAGTTTGCTGCGTTACATCAGATTAGGTGAAGACTCACTAAAAATTGTTTTTCACTGGCATACTCCCACTAATTGTGTACATTAGTTGTGTTACGCTGGCAGATATTTGAGTGAACAGGTGGGATGTTCCCGGTGTGTCAGTGAGCCTTTTTCTGCCCTAGCAGGAACCAGGATCAGCCCAGGCAGGAGATTTGGATGTGTGCTGATACTCACTGACATGGACAACATCTGTTGTTGTACCCCCATCAACACAGATATGGTAAGAAGCCAATTCTCAAGAGAATCTAGAAAGGTTTGTTTTTATTTTTTAGACATATACCTAAGAGGTTTGTTGTTATTACTGTTATTATTATTTATCTTGTAGTCATTATTAGGCTATCTCTATGTTTTGGTCATTGTAGTGTCTTTCTTTCTAATTAATGATCTCAAGAGTCACATTAATTAAGACAAAGTGTAACAAAGCTAATTGTCTGTACAGTAAGGGAATAATTGTTAAGGAGATTAGGGAGGAAAGCTGAATTGAATCCCAGCATTAATATTTTATGGGCTGAAGCTGTCCATAGGGGGTTCACAGTGTGTGAGCAACTCACAGATGGAGAGAGGAAGATTTATCTGGTGAAGAAAAGGAGAGCGGTGTCCTTTTTTATTAAACTGTACAGATATCTGTATACATGTAAGAATTCTACAGCAATCAATGCCATTTATTGAATTCGCTATGCTGTGTTTATAGCAATAGATGGCAAGTTCATGTTAGAAAAAAGGGGATCAAATAATTTCTGTATCCTTTTGAAAGATATATTGAACCACTTTTATTCTTAATTGTCTTAAACAAATGAAAAAAGAGCTAAATAAAGGTAGTACCCAACATGGCATCATGTTTCCATTTTGATTTTAGTTGCTGTCTCTAAAGCTTCATGAAGCATCTGATCCTTCTAGTTTGTGTCTCTACAGAAACCGTTCATGCTTCATAACTTTCAAGTCCATGTGTTATAAATGCAACTGATTTCTTTTTATTTGCATTTAATTGCAAATAAAAATGTTAGACTCAAGTCTTTTTTTTATTTTTATTTATTTATTTATTTATTTTTATTTGGTCAGCTAAAATCTTAATTCGTATTGTAAAAATTCACATTATGAAACTCCTATTGTAATTTAGAATCCTAAATCCGACCAAAACGTAACCAAAGTCCTGGTCACATGTGAGAAATATTAGGCTCTGTTTTAACTTTAATGACAGAGTAAACTAATGATTCTTCAAATGATAAGTTAACTTTAATACGGGAAAAAAAAACTTCAATTTCTGTTCACTTTCAAACACTCTAACACACACACACAAATATATATTTATGAATTGAAAAAAGGAAAATTAAGCCAACCTGTCTACTTCCATATGGATTTACAAGTTTGGAAAAAATATTTGCTGATTAATTGACAGTTTGTGTTATTTAATGTCGTCATCTGAACTGACTAAATAAAATAGACCAAATGTATTAATAACTTTCTCCTTAAATACACTCTAAGAGCATTGTTCCTCCATAAATATTAAAAGAGTATTTTTGCTTGCAGCTTTAGTAACTTAAATCTGATGCATTGGAAACTGTGCTACTATCTTTCAAGTAGGCCTGTAAAAAGATGTCATGTGCACTAGAGTAATGTAGTACACACCCACACCGTTCTGCCAGCACTCTGACTTAATCCATCCGTCTATCCTCTCCTCCCTTTTCTCTTTTCTCCATCTTTTTCCATTTTGCATGGCCTTCATTGATTTTTTCTGTTTGTTTTTCCAGTTGATTGTGTCCCTGTACTCTGATTTGCCAGTGGGCACATTGCTCTCTGCACTTTAATTGGCCATTTAATTAGATCACAGTTTTAGTCCAATTAGACTCAGAGGTGTAGGGAAAAGGGGATGTGAAAAGTCCTCAAGCTGGTCTCTCTGTCTCCCTTCCCCCTTCTTGTTCTCTTCCCTCTCTTCACTCCTTTTTCTTCATTTCTAGTTGTCTTCTTCATTTCCGTCTGCCTCGTTGTTTCTCTCCCCTCCGTCCTCAGGGCGGCTCATTAGTAATATAATGTGATGACACAATAGACAGCTCCTCAGACTGTAAGAGTGTATTGGAGCAGTGGGTGAACTACACTCATATGGTGAGAGGGGTGCAGTTCACTCATTGTTAAAAAAGCTGTGTCCTTTTTTATGAAGTCATCCTTTTGTTTTTAGACTTTAAGGAGAGACATTAAATTGATTTGACAGTTTTCTAGTCACAGCAGCGTTGATCACACATATATAATCACCTTACATGTCTGACAGAACCATGCAAACTTAATGGATCACTCCAATGTGATTCCACAACATCTAATGAGCATAAGACAAACTTAAATTATGTTATCTCCACAGCTCTTTTGAACTGGTTTTTGCTCCTTATAGCACTCTCCTCATCCACGTGTTGCTGTTTTCTTTGCACATTCTTTATGCTTAACAACACTATATGCCCTAATACGTCGCAGCACATTGCTAAACGAAAACACAAACACACTCAGATGTATGCAGATATGCATACTATTTTTCTCAGCTTCAAGTTCTCAGAGGACACAAGGGAATTTTTGAGTCCATTGAACAGTCACAAAACCTTCCCAACTCCTATCCATCCTCCAGATAATGACAGATAAAATACCTGTAATGCTCACTTAAAACACATGTTCAAACATACACACACATACAAATACACACACACACACTCTTGTGCTTATAGCACTTTGACTCTTCAAACCTGGCAAATCGCTGCACTGTACACTAACATATTTATATGTCTGGATGGTGTATGTGAAAGACAGGTAGGAGGCAGGGGTCTTTTAGCCACGGGCATTGCTAACTGGCCCCCGTGGCGATGAGATTGACAGCTATGGTCCCGCCTAATTGCATTACTTTCCCAGGTGATTGGCTCACGCCCTGGGGGCTCATTTGTCAGGATGCATTGTGGTAATGATGTAAATTAGCAGATCTATATGTCACTCAGACCTCTCCTCTCCTGCTGATTGGCCCTGCTGTGCCCAGGGGCTCAGCCCCCAGCTGAGGGAGCCAGCTCATTGGTCTTTGGGGAACTGGGGAGTCCCCCAGAAATAGGGCTTTACAGATTGAGCATCCCTAAGGAATGATATTATCCTTCCTCCTACATCTTTAGCTGTCAGTCAAAACCTAGGGAGCTTCCCTGCAGCTTACATCCTCTATCTGAGACACAGAGACACTCATGCTTAGACATACTGAGAGCCATGTAGGTGGCTTTAAAAAGCCCCATGTCGGCTAAGACACTAAATACACTCTCAAAACTGAATAAACTATAAAAAGATACGATTTTTGTGGGTGTATATGTGTGAGAGAGTTTATCCAGAATTTATGTAAAGGCCATAGACTCAGACCCTGTTCCCCTTGGCTTGCCCAGCATGTCTGAGCCCTGTCCTCAAAAGTAGGAAAAAAAGTAGACACCTTCTCATTGAAAGAGAGCAAGAGAAACATTCAGGCAAACACACCATGCACAGTCACACGTACGGCACACACACACACTTTGACCCCTGGTTTCTTTACGTGTTTGTCTCAATAGCATCTATTGAGGTGTTGGTTACAGCATGCGTGTCTTTATGTGTGTGCCTGCCAGGAAGCAGCAGTGTGCATGAGCACAGCACTCCTGTAAAGTTGCTGAAAGCTTTCAAGGGAGAGTCTTTGTTAAAATCGCTGTGGTTATATGAGGTGGAATATGAATAAAGACTAAATAATGTCAGCATCAGCATGAATCAATACTCATACAGTTGCACAATCACTTGGTGTGGACCTCAGCCCATAATCAATGATTTACTCTGAGTTATTGTCTTCATATTAACAAGTGAGGAGCTCCCTAAGGAACGCATATGAATGGCTAAATGAGTCTGCCCCAAACCACTCAACGGGAACTTGTGTTGTTTTTAAACCTTTCTTTGTTTGATTTCATACACTGCATCACAAAAGATTTTTTAGCCAAATTTGGATTCACTGTAGGTGTTACTGAAACATTCAGGTCCTTGTGAAACTAATGCTGTCTGCTCATAGCTTCATGAATGTCCCACACACAGATTCAAATATCGACTCCTGTCTGTCATTCCAGGTGCATGACCAGGTTATAATAGTTTTCTCCATCTAGCATTCATAATCAGTTAAATTTTATTGTTAACAAAACTGCAGGCTTAAAAGTTGACATGAAATATGTAAGAAAGCATCAAAATAAATCACCAAAGATTTCAGACTGAGTTCATGACTGAGAAGACACGATGTCAGATTGTCTCAGCTTTGCAACATTGCAATTTCTGCATGTGTTAACATTATTATTTGCAGATTGTGTGTGCACACATGTGTCTGTGTCATATGCATTACTGCCCCAGTAGTCATTGCTAATTAGAGATGCTTTGAGAAGTTTGTGGTTAACTTTGTTGAAGTGCCTGTAAAACTTTACCTCTCACGGAAAATCACTTCCCATGACATAGCACATGTACAGAGCGTACACACACACAGGCATACACACAGACACATATACACCTTTAAGGTGCAGCATCTACTATCTCTCTCTCCTCTCTCTCTCTTTTACACACACATAGAGTTTTATTGCAATAAGTGTTGTAACTAATCAGTGTTAAGTCTCTGCTACGACTTGGCAGAGCGTGAGAAAGCGGTGAGCATGATGGGTAATTGTCATGCTGCACGCAGTGTCTGCAGGAGCACCATTTATAAGTGACCTGAGGGATGGAAGACACTGGAGTATTCCCTTCTTTCAGATGCCTCCTTTCACTAAGAATTTAAAGTTTTTCAAGCGTTCAAACAAAGTAATCAGTTTTCATATACCTTATAAATAATGTCCATCAGCTGTGTTGTATAAAAAGTCTTTACATTGACGTTTCTATGTGCCGAAGCAGATCTGACACTGTTGATGAAAATGTCTTGGCGAAATCTCCGATTTGTGACAGGAGTTTGTGCCTCCGGCATTTATGTGTTTAGGGGCAATAATTGATTTCTGCACTGTGCCCCGCAGGGCTCGTCCCACATCTCCCAACCCAATGCACAATTTCACACACACACTCACACACACACACAAATAAACACAGCGAGGCATGCTGCAGTATTAATGAGACATGAATAAGACATGAACAGAGACCCCCCTCTTACATGCTCACACAGGGTGTGAGCCCCCTCCCCAGCTGCTTCCTGTCTGCAGATTACCCAGCTTTCACTGGGCTCTGGTTAAATGGGGCCAGGAAGAGATTTAACCCCCTCAGCAGGATAGCATACACATACAGGCATGCAAGCACACACACTCTCTACTGTCACCACACATTAGGTCTGTTACTGTGTTATTGTAAAAAGTGTATTTTATTACTGCTAGCTGACTTTCAGGTATTTATTTATTAGTCATAAATAGGAACTGTGTTTTAAAAGTGTTCATTAGTTTCCCTTTTCAGCCTTTTATTTGTTATCTTCTGAGAAAAAGTGAATATGACTCTTGTTTTTACATAAACTGTTAATGTGTACGAAAGGGAACAAATAAACAGGCAGGTAGTATTTAGATGACTTTGTTACTGACTCTGAAATGTTTTGCTAAACCCATTTCATTTAAAATCTCTTTAATATTTTATGCTAAATAATCTGCTCCTATGACTGAGGTACCTGTCTCCTGCAGCACTTAAAATGAGCTGAATGTACAGGAAACCATCCAAACTCGTCTTATTAACCGCTTAAAATGTAATTCTGTGTTGCCATAGGTTGAACTGTAATCCTTTTTTTTTATTTTGTTGCAGGCTTTAGTAACTTCTAGCCTGGGACCTGCCTTTCTGGGTTCCCAGGTTCATGCAGCAGCTGTCAACAGAGATAGAGGTGCCCTTGTAAAACTCATTACAGGTCAGCAGCACACTACATCTAAATCATATTACATCTTCATTTAATCTTTAGACTATATAACATGCACATAGTAGTGCACATTTATATCTTGCAATACTTTAAAATTGAATAAAATGTATGTAAAAATACCTGTGATACTGTGTTGTGTTATAACTTCTATGTTCTCTAAATGAATTGATTAAGTTAATTAATTGATTAAACAGATCATTTTTTTTGTTCAGTTTCTATTTTGGTCATATTTTCTACTAAAATACAAAAACAAAAGTGCAAATTATCCTCAAACTATGTTTCAAGTGTGTGTGTGCATCCAAATGTATGTGTAGCGGAGCCCTCTTTAACAGACCATGAGGACCAGTTTGGCCGCACTCCTTTGATGTACTGTGTTCTGGCCGACCGATTGGATTGTGCCGAGATCCTGCTAAAGGCCGGCGCCTCGGTCAACAAGACGGACCACAGCCAGAGAACCGCTCTGCACCTGGCTGCACAGAAGGTATATATTCCCACAAATTTACACAAGTACTGTTGAGCACACTTAAATATTAAATGTTGCCTGTTTTGGTCATTTTTATGTTATAGAAATAAGAACATTTCTTTAATGTAATAGGTATTAAAAACAGCGTTTGTGGGATTTATCTAAGGTTAAATGAGAGAAACCTGTTAAATACACAAGGTCCTGTGGGAAGCCAGTGCCCCCTTGTGGATGTAGTCATGGCCTCAGGACATAAAGGAGATAATATGAACTGATTAATAATCATTAGAGACCATCTTTGCAGCTATGCATGATGTGATATCTATTGACTGGTACTACAGAGTATATGTTGTTCTTTCCTGCACTTTTGGTGCAGAAGATGGTTGTTTCACTTGACAGATGGAGCATAAATAAGAAGAGATTTTAGTAAAAGAGTGTGATGTGGCACTGATATTATTTTTTTAACATCTCAGCCATTTAAGGGTGACTTCTTTTGTAGGAGTGTACTGATCCGGGATCATATAAGTGTGTAGAGATGAGAGGTAATAGGTTATTACGATTTGCCTCATAGATGTAGAGTGTGTGTGTGTGTGTGTGTGTGTGTGTGAATTAGGGGTGCTAGTGATGGGAAGCCCTGTTTCTTTGACATCTGATCAATAAGTGGCTGA
>JBAMHX010000007.1:14012224-14026815 GCA_037177515.1 Pseudomugil tenellus | reverse complement strand
GGTGTTTATTTGAACTATTTCCAGAGCATTGGTTTGGCTTTTATCAGACAAACAAGGAACCTTTAGAATATGATTTCAGCTCTGTGAAACCTGTAGACCTGTCCTAAAAGTAATCTGTTCTACCCCACAGCAGTCAGGTCTACTCTACTCATTGTAACAATTAGTATCATCTGAAGGGGGCCAGGCCACCACTGTTGGGATTGAACAGGGACATTGAATATCTCCGCATTCCCCAGAAGAGCTGCCTGGATGTTCTTTGATCAGGTTTCTCTTAAGTCATTTGCAGGCGGATAGGTGACGGCATACAGAACCATTGCTTTAATAAATATGGTAAAAAGCGTTCACTGGTGTAGCAATTTTTTTTCTCATCTCTGGATGACCAAAAGGCTCTACAGATCCTGTAATCCACTCATTCACACACTGATGGCGGCAGAGCTGCCTTACACACCAAACTCATAACCTCTGATCAGAAGTCAGCCACACTACACCTGTAGTCATGAACCTGTATTAAAGATGTACAAGAAATCAGGAAAAATCCAGTATTTCCATCACATCTATGTCCATAATGATTATATCTAACTATCAGTTTGTAAGTTGTGACTCTAATTGTTTATCTAGTGTATTTCTTATCAATAAAAACATAAAAAAAACATTCCTCTGCTACCACAGGTCTAACTTGTGTCTGTATTTAGGAAACGAGAAGAAGAACAGCGGAGACGAGAAGCCGTGAAGCAAGTTTCAGAGGCTACTACAGAGAAGCGAAAGGTTTCACTGGTGAGAGCAGAGCAGGAAAGGCCCTATTTAGGGAATATTATGGAGGACATAACCATGAATGACTCAACGCTGGAAACAAAGAAGTCATCAAATGCTGAACGTGCAAAGCGCAAAGAGGAGAGACACAGAGGTACACAAGTTGTTTAAAGTTATGTAAAGTGACATTTTTAAATAGATCAGTTTCTTTTATCTTTGCTAACAGGAATGACGACGCAGTTCAGTGTCTTAATTTACATGAGATGTGGTATATACTTTTCAAATTTTAATGATTTAATTTGAAAAGGACCATTTTCTCCAGCCCAAAAGAGCAGGTTATCCAGAAGAAGTAATGCAACTGAGATTCCTGAAGCTCTGAGCCACAGCTGCCATGTGAGCTCTGATACTTCGCCTGATGCCACACAGACCACCAGACTCAAAGAACTACTTTCTCCTGGCAAAGACTCACCCAAAGCTCCCACTGCGCCCAAAGGGGAACGGTCCCCATCGAGCACATCCACTCCTTCCACACTTGTCTCTATAACAGACCAAACTGATGCCAGAAGCAAAGAATGCACATCCCTGAAAAAGAGACACAGTTACATGAGTGTAGAGGCTGCTTCCAGGAAAACGGGTGACCACGACTATCCACTAAAGTACAAAAACCACAGGAAGCAGACTTCAGAGAAGTCCACTGTCAAAGACCAAACACGTGCTGCCTCATTAAGCAGCAATTCATCTCTAGATCAAAAAAGGCCCTCAAGAAAAACCCATCCTGGCACACATGCAGCAACGTCAACACACACACAGTGGCAACATGACAATGAGCAGCTCAAGAGGAGGAATGAGGCTGCACTCATCATTCAGCGAGCTTGGCATAGGTGAGTCTGCACACTACAAAAACTGGCTTTAAAAAACAAGAAAAAAACCTACAAAAATTAGGTTAGTTTTCCTTGAAATAAGATACAATTTCTTGTTCTGTTGCCAAGGAATCTGTCAAAAACTCTTAAAACAAGTAAAAAAAAATTCTTTATAAAACCTACTAAGAATAGATGTCTTACGTTTAAAAAAGTATGCATGTGTCCTTGATTTGAGATGTTTAATCTTACTTAGATTTTAGTTTTTGCAGTGTATTTCCTTTTGAAATTGTGTCTTTGTAGCTGAACATAGTAGTTACATTTTCTTTAACGATAGCAGCCTCATGTGGTATCCACATGTGTCCTCCTGTATCACCCCCTGTATTCATTCTGGATACCATCAACACTGGGGCAATGGTAGCGTGGGAGAGAGGTGAGACAAGGAGGCTGGGGACAGAAAGGGTATAATCTAGAACTTTCATACTAGTTTAACAAGAGGCTAAAAGTTCATCTGGGCTCCATTAATAGCTACCAGCAGCTTCTCTTTGCTTTTTGCTCCCTCGTGCATTCCCAGTGTTTCTCTTAGAGGCTGCCAGTCCACCACAGGAGGCTCTCTGTCTCTGCGCAGCTTAACAGTTATATTGTGTGCATGCTGCTTATTAAGTGTCTTGAATAAACCAGTTTGCTTAGTTTACGCTTAGTGAATGTTAGTGTGAGGACTTGCCAGTTTTTAGGCCTTTGAACACTGTCTGAGACTTTTTTTATTGAGCAGAGTTAATGCTTTATAAGTGGATGTGTCTGCAGGTTCTGTGCATGCAGAGGCAGAGAGACGAAGGCCCGTGAAAAAGTAGATTCAACCGAGTTAAACTACGGCCGTTGCAGGAGGAAAATGGAAAACCGAGCTCACCTTCCTAAACCAGCACAGAGTAAAAGCTTTGCATTACAGAGCATCTATGGTAAGAAAACACCTACACGGCATAGACATCATTATTATATCCCCGAATGAAGTAACAGGGATATTATGAGTTTGTCCCGATCGCATACGCTGGCGATCCTTTGTGTTATCTCGATAACTCGAACATTTTTCAATTTAGCATTTTTATGTTTTGCATATGCATAAATATCATAGAGGATGTACTGATTAGATTTTGAGTGATTTATCATTTTCAGGTTGGACACTAGGGGCGCTCAAACCTGAAAACTGTTTTGGCTTTATCTCAAACTATTCATGCTATTGACCCCAAATAAAGTGCAAATGAAAGGTCATGACCTGAAGATGTCACATAGTGACGTTATACCTGAATGTTTCTATACTTGAATATGTGTCAAGGATTGGGGATATTGAAGATTGGACGTGTTTGGGGTTTAAATCCCTAGCCGTCACCTCTGATGGTGGAATATCTAGTTTGTTTTTCTGCTTTTGAGGTTTTCATTGATGTGTTGTGGAAAAAATGAAATGAAAAGTGTAGACTTTCAGCACAGGTAACAAAATAAATATGGATCCCTCATGCAGACATACAGAAGTATTACAATGTTTTGGATTTCTTGTATGGGATGTTGTTCATTAATTGCAAAGGAAATTATCAACTTATAAAAAAACTAAAATAATTACCAGCTTCCACACAACTGGACACTGAAGAACAGATGGGTTGATGCTCTTGCAGACATTTGTAAAGGCCATTTGTCAACAAGTTGTACAAATTTGACCTGTTAGGGATGCGTAAACCCTTTTCTGGCAATGCAAAGACCGGGCCGCTTGGAATAATTACTTGTGAGGAGATGAGTCTTGTCCATTTATTTTCCCTTACAAGAAACTTTATACGTTTGTCCATCCGATCAAACTCACCTTTTCAAGAGGAAATCTTCACAACATCTCAAATTTTTTTAATTCCTGGCGTGAGACTATGTGAAGTTTCCCTGTTCTCCCAATGTTACCATTTGGTTCTTTCCTACTGTACTCCACGGTTCTTTCGGGTACTCCAGCTTCCTTCCATCATCCAAAGACATGTATGTTAGGTTAATTGGTAACTCCAATAATGTCCCTAGAAGTAAGTTAGCTGTAAGCAAACAGTTGTTTCTCTGTGATGGACTGGTGACCCTCTTGCCTGCTAATTGCTATGATAGACCCCAACCCCTCACAACCCTGAATTGGTACAGAAAAGAATTAATGATTGGGGAGCTTACTTAATATTTGGTAAGCAATTTTAATGTTGTGAAATAGAAACTGAGAATTCCAAAGGTTTTGTTGTATTTTTTTCCACATCGGTATTTATAGCCTCAGTGATTAATTCATTGCTTCCAGCAGTTGAGTTTGCAGAAGTGACACTGCTGGAAACACAATGTTCCTGCAAATAAAACATTTGCAAAATTGAAAGAAAAAGATTAATCCTGAGCATGACGCTTTGGAATAATGAGTTTGCTGAAAAAAGTTAAGTTGTTTAATAGAAACAAACTGAACAAACTTTTGCTCCTAAAGCTTCAGTTGTCATAATGAACAAACACACTTCACAGTAAAATCTTTTCATTTCAAGTTGGAAAAAAAACTTAATGTAAGTTAATAAAAATGAAAGAAAAGAAGGCAACATCATGCCAGCTAACTTGCTATTGTGCTAGGTTATATGTTGGCATCAACTAAAACATTTTAGTTTTGCAGAAAACCCACCTGCATGGAAACAAAAACCAATTCTGAGTAAACACAAATGCAAATGCTTGGGCGATGCCTTAATTCCCCTCTGCAGACAGTATCATCCTGGTTTCCTGTGTGAAACTGCTGCCATGGTTTCGCTCCACAGACAGTCCTGACCTTTATATCACCAAGTGATGATGGGAGGACAGGCAGAACTTTGCTGTGCCAAAACACATAGGTGCATGTGCTCTCGCCCGCTCGCAGACAAACTGAAACAGTCCTTACTCCAACCCCACCTTCTTACGTGGCTTTCCCCTCCCCCTTCTCACCTCGTCTCCTTCTTTCTCTCCTTCTCCCTATCTGACAGTCCTGGCACTGTGAAAAGTTCAAAGCTGTCAGGTGGAATGTCAGACTACTGCATAGGGCGATGTGTTGAACACACAACCCCACCCCTCTCACACACATTCATGAGACTTATTTTTCTCACCTTTATACTAAATCCATGACATAGGAAGACATCTGACCCGCTTGCTAAATTATCATATAGCTTTCTTTTTTTTTTTGGTTTATTAAACTAAATATTTTTTTATATTTACATGTATCGATCTGTGTTACAGCACATAGGAAGAACTTTAATTTTTGGTTTTAGTTCTAATATTACACTGAATTACACACACTGGGCTTTCAAAATGTAGATGCCAAAGGTTAAGCAACTTGTAAGAACAAATTTAAAACCGGTGACTTTAACCGTGAGCTTATTGTTTTCCAGTAAGAATACATTTTAAAGCCCAAACTGCGAGTACTAACTCTGTTAAACTTCCTTTGAGTCTCTTTAATCCATGAAAAATGGTTCCCAAGTTATGCAAGTATATATTTTTTATACTGGCAAAAAAAATTATAAATCAAAAACCAATTTTTAGGCCCCAGCGAGGATTGAACTCGCGACCCCTGGTTTACAAGACCAGTGCTCTAACCACTGAGCTATAGGGCCTTTTACACTTACTCACCGTGCGTATCGACAATTAATACACGACACACAACCTGTGTGAGACATTCTGGATAAACCAGTTATACAGGTACACAATTGTGCTATTAGTCTATTGAACTGAACTGTTCACATAATGTCTCAAAAAATGTCCCTTCCAAGTTTCATCCATTGCTCTACTGTCCTTCAGGAAACTCTATGGCGAGAAAAGGCCGCTCACTTCGGGACTCTCAGTCTCAGCTGCACCTGGACATCCCTCTACGCGCCCAGAGCCAGTGTAAATATGACTACACACTTAAAAACACATCTTTGCCTCAATGCAAGTTTGTAAAAGTAAATTTGTCTTTTTTCAGTGAACAGTTTGGACTGCGTCCATCTGACCGACACCATGAATCAAGCCAAGCATTACTCGTACCACCTGAGACCCCACAGTGCAGGACAGGGGACAAGAGGCCGGGGGAAACACTGAAAAACACACTCACGTACACACTCCTCGCGTTCTTTTATGTCTTTCAGCTGTTTGGCAGAGTTGCCCCTTTAAAATTACTCTACACAATGTGACAAGCGCTCTAAAATGAAGCAATATGACATCAGAGCTATGACCTCACAGGGTGGGGTTAAGTCTACAGAAATGACTAGTGTAAAAGATAACCTTTCATCCATTGTGGTAGGAACGCATACACACTATCTCCGTCGTTCTCCATTGCTCTCGCACACACACCGAGATAACCTTTCATCCCGTCGTGGAAAATGAAGCAGTCCATCAACAGCCGGTCATACAGATAGCCCACCTGCAGCTGCTGAAGCACAACACACTTTCTCTTGCTCTGCATTAAATTGGTTAGGTGCTTTCCCCATGCAAAGACCCTTTTTCTTAAATATTTCCACAAAAATCCTAAATATTTTGTCATTTAAAATATGTATATCTCTATTTGTTGTATTTTATAGGAACAATGAAGTAAAAACTTTTGAAGATAAATATGAAACCGTATCTGATTTTTCTTTATGTTGACTTTATTCTGTTTCCCTTTTCTCTTTTTTTTTTTAAACAAAAAAGATCCAGTCACTTTGTAGCCCAGTACACACACTGGCTCTACAACAATAGTCACAAAAGAAAGCAAAGACAAAAAACATCTGTCTAATAACAATGAAATAAAGACGCCTAAAGAAAAAAAGTAAATTTCCTTAAAAAGCACATGAAGTATGGTCACTATTTAAAAAAAAAAAAAAAAAAAAAAAAACAGTTTGATCGCGATTACTTGCTGCTACCAAGTTGTGTTTTCTTGTGATTGTTACTGAAAGATGTTCAGTGGATAAACTAAACACAAACTACTTATTTATCTGGTGCTTAGCTTAGTACATGTCTCGCAGGCCCAAACCTCTACGGTGTGCAGCAGAGCCATGAGCCACAGTGATGCTGTAACAGTAGAGCAAATCTGTCAGCCACCGCTCTCTGGTTGCACCTCTGGAATATCTCTGAAACACACACAAACAGAGTCGATTCAGGTGACAAACTGCCACAAAAAGAGAATCTTCAAGTCATTATCCAAATCCTAAAGAAGCCTAAATGTGGGTGTGGTGAATATTTTACCGTGAGGTTCTGTATGATTTCGTGTATCAGTGTGGCATTGGCCAGCAGCTGGTTATGGAGTGGCGTGTGCTGCAGCAGCATAGAGAGGATCTGTCCAAGCTGAGGCAGCTCCTGCTCACTCATATCTGCGACACGCATTGACTGCAGAATAATCCGCAGCAGGCGAGGGACGCTGCTCAGCGCCATCACACAGGCACCCCAAATCGCATCCCTGCAAACATACAACAGGGAGTTTTAAACCAGGCTGTTACATCTTTATACCTAGTTAGTAACAAACATCAACCTCCTAAGAGCAAAGCACACCTTTTCTGGCTGGTTTCAGTGGGGGCCTCCTGCTGCAAGGTAACGATCAGTGCCAGCAGACTGAGGAGACACTGAGACAGGAAGCGCAGCACAGGCTCAACCGGTAGGATAGAAAGATCCAGTAATCTGGATACAGCTCTCAGCAGCCCGGCTGCCATGCTGTCAGGAATTACATCCAACGTGGTCTGACAAACACACATCATTGCCAAAAAGAAGAAACATACAGACCAGGGAATTAAACATAAAATGTGTTTTTACTAAATATTAAAAGCAGATTCTCACCAAGTACTTGCAAATGCCATTTTGCAGGATGTCAAAGGACTGAGACTTTGAACCCACAGTTTCCAGACAGTGGCAGACTTCCTACAAGTAAAACATGTGCATTTTATTAGCAATCATATATAAATCAATGTGTACCTTTTTTAAAAAAAGAAGTTTTAAAAAGTGTTTCTCTCTAGAGTAACAAATAATAAAACAGCTTTTTCCACTTTCCAGCACCTATTTCTGATGTGTAAAACCATGTGATAACAGCTGGTACCTAAATATCTCAACGAGTGTTTTAACAATGGAAGGACAAGGAAATTTAGGATTGACTTATCTCCACGACACCTTCAATCTACATCTACAGTACCATTCAGATACTGGGAATGTTCATCTGTCCCCTTGTCTGAATAAATGAATGATTTTGTTAGAGCTGAAATGACAAGAAGTGATTCAAGCCTCAAAAGAAAAAAAAAAGGAACTTGTTAATCGTGAAAAATAAGACTCGGATTTCCTCATTACCTTGTAATCCAAATCAAATTCCTCATTATCTTTTATCAAATTGAGGTGTGCAAAGCTGCGTGTCTGAACAGCGCACCTGTTGGCATTCTCGCCGTCATTAAAAACAATTCCTTCTTGTTAGCCGAACCAGATCTGACACGGTCCGTTTCTTAATGCTGCTGCCCCCTCCCCCCTCCTTCCCACCACTTGCCAGTGATTGACTCAGACAGGAAGATGAGAGAAGCAGGATCTGAGACCTTAATTGGAGGTCTGAATTAGTGATTATAAGGCCCCCACAAGCTCAAACACACTTGCCCCAGGGCATAGTTACGTTAACGGTAATTTCTGTGCAGAAATGTCACTCTCCCATAATGCCATGGGCTCTCATTAGCATTTATGCATATCCACTATGCCCGATAACCACGCATCTAAGACCTGCGCAACGTAATAAAGGTTCCCCTCTCAGCAGGACTGTTATGATAAAGCTTCCACCCTCTGAGCTCTATATGATGGACAGACGGAGACCAGGGGGACTGAAACATCACAGTTGTAGCCAGAATATCAAAACGATGTCTTCTCTTCTTTCGCCTACATATCTCTATCCTGCCTAAATCCATCTATTTGACTTCTGAGGGGCAGCATGGGGCTTTTAAGGCAACTGTAAAACTAAGTGGGCACCTCTGCAACATCCCAGTGGTGAGTGAACTGCTCCAGTGAAGTGTGGTACAGGCAGAGGGGTGAAAGTGGGGTGGAAGGCAGGGCGTTCTCATCCTCCTGCAGGGCGGTGAGGTGCTCAGATGAGAAGCCTGTGAGGGTGGAGAAGAGGAAGCTGATGTAGTCCACGTCCTGCAGAGCGGCTTCCTGGCTCCCAACTGACCAGCCACTGAGAGAGGACCTTGGAAACAATCAGTAAACATGTTACACAAACAAAATCTGCAATGGAAAACCCCAAATAAGATGTTGGCATAGCTTCCAGGTTATGCAACAGATAAAACTTCCAACATTTAGTTTTCTTAACATCTCCTAAGATTATTTGTGATGCTTTTGCAAAAATATAATATTCAGGATAAAAATATGCACAAGTACAGTTATAAAAATTATTCATTGTCCTGGGGTCAGGGGTAGATCTGTATCCATAAGAACTCTGTATGTGTGTGTGTGTGTGTGTGTGTGTTGTGCAGGGAAGGGAGCACATGCAGACAGTCCTCTCAATACTCCATGACGATGCTGCATTCCAGCCTCCCAAAGAGCTCTTTGATACAAATCCATTACGCACACATCTCATCCCATATGAACTCAGTACTCCCTACTGACACAGGAAAAAGGCCAGACACACTAACAGGGAAAGGTAAGCTGAGGACATAAACACTTTGTCTGGCATCATTATGCTGAACATCAAATAAACAGAATTCGCATCAGTATCCATCACAGAAGAGGTAAGAAATCAGATAATACACCAGCAAGTCATTCTTCTGTGAAAGTGCAAGACTGCCATCTAATGGTGATGTGCAAGAGTGCTTTCATTGCGCCCAAAACTTATGAAAGATGCACGTTTTCAGTCCAAAATTAAAAGACATCCAACTTTGGTTAAACGTCATTTCAAACATCACGGTTTCTCTAACACAATGATGCGTTTTAACCTCACCTAAAATGTATGATACGGATTAGAGATGCGGCGAGGCTGGCAGAGATTCGCCCAGCGGTGCAGCAGCTGCTCAAATTAGCCAGAAGAGGCTGGGAGATCTTTGGGAGGAAGTAGAGCAGCTGCACCATTTGCTGTTGTGGCTCTGAAGGCAACAGCACAACAACTCCTTCCTGTGGATCTTCACACACAAACATAAATACAGGTTATAAATAACACAGGGGCAGCGATGAACTCCAGCCTCAAGGGCAATAACTTGCATAAAAAGAGGGCACTTCTTGAATAACCAAAACTATGTACCAGGTCAAAAGAGACAGACAGAAAGACATATCTACCATTAAGGGTGCAGATAATATGAGCGTGTGGTGTTCTGTCTGTCTCTGACGCACATGCTGATGTCAGAAGCCCGCAGACAAAAGGAGTCTTGTGATGGGGAATTGCTGGCTCTGCGGCAGTTTCTATCAGAACACCCCCTCCTCCCGGCCCTCTCTGTCAAACATCAGTTTCGCTATCGGACCATCCTCTATGCTTTCAGACTACTTGGAAGCATACTTTTACAAGTTGGGAGGGAAATATGGAGTTATGCTGCCTCCTAGGGCATGAAAATACCTGTATTCATATTAATATATACAAAAATTTACTCTAAGATGCACATATGCATCAGATTTAAAGAAAATCTAAGCGCAAATCTTAATCTGGATTTTAGTTAATAAAAATTCCAAAACAAATTCTGCAACAGTTCAAACTTTATTATTTTAACCTCTTTGTCATAATCAGGCTGATTAAGAATTTTCCAGCTCTTGAATTGTCCAGACACACCACAGCTTACTATCATGTGACCAGAAGTAGTAAGGTTTAAGTGCCTAAAATGCGAATAAAGGTGACAGAAGTTTTCTGCTCTCTAGGAATTGGGGACAACCACATGTAGCTGGGTTATAAATCTGTAAGTACACCCAACAAAAAGAAAAAAAAAACATGCTCACCATAGAGCCTGCAGGCATGTGTCTGCAGACTGGTGAGAAGGTCTTTGTTGCCTCGAGAAGCTGCAGCTTGGATGGAAGTTAGAAGTTGTGCAGAGAGTGTGGGATTACGGTGGCCCAGCTGGGTCAGCTGCACAGGAAGAGATGCTAACCAACGGCAAAGCACCTTGCTCCTTCAGACGCAGGCGGAGAGAAAAATCCACATAAAAAATAAATCAATCAGATTTAAACACAAACTAAACAAATACAGGAGGTTTTAAAAAACAACTGTTTACAAACAAAAATTGCTTCTTAGATGTCAAGTAAGCTGGTGATGTTACTTTGAGTACACTATAATGCTGACTTGGCTGTGTGGTTTATCATTAATGAATAAACATTTTCACATATACACGGCAAAATATTCACTTGAACCTCTGCTGAGCCTGATTAGATGTACAAGAATTGCTTTAAGAGAGGGGAAAAGCCTATATACTAGTGCACAATATTATCAAATATGTAGTTTTCCCCTCTTTTTTCAGTTAAAAGAAAGTCTAACAAAACTCCAAAAGCTTTTCTGTTAATTTCTATTGTAATTGTAATTGTAATGTTTAGTTTGATTATCTTATTACTGAAATGAAATCAATGAGGTCACCTTGCAATGTGTATATGTTCTTGCTCCTGCAGGTAGAGTTTACTGTAGAAAGAAAGCAGCAGAGATCGTGTCTGCAGAGGGAGGTTCCTCTGCTTATAGTAGCTATACACTGCTGCCAATAGGTCCTCTGTCACTGCTGCGTAAAAACAAACACATGCATAGATTTTAATCACACACTGAAATCAAGTTGAATGTTTACATGTATATAAATTATTTTGTTCTGTTTCATCTACATTTGTGGCTAAAGAATGATAATGTTATTGTTTTGTTTATGGGGGGGAAAGTATTCATGACTTCTCCTACACTCTGGGTCATATGTCTGTCTGTCTGGGGAGGACGGCAGCCTAACTAATTTCATTACTAAAGGAAAATAGTAGTTAAATTACTGTTTACAGAATTGTGCGAAAGTACATCACATCCTTGGTGTTTGTGTGGATTTTTCAGATAAAAAGTTGACAGTTTTATTGCTTAGAAGGGCAGATTACCCATTAATTTCACAAGAGCTCACTGTATGTAATAATCCTATCACTTCTAACATAGCACTTCAAAAGCATGGGGAAAAACTCAGCTAAAAGACGCTTCCAGGTACTGGAATCCAAACCAAACACAGTTCAAAACATAAGCGGTTATAATGGCATGTAATAAAAACGAGAACAGCTCGGCCCACTTTACAGATTCTGCTCATTTCTCCACTTCACACAAACAATGTTTCATATCAAGAGACTCTGCAGATTACAAAAATCTCTGGCTCACCACTAACTGTCTTTGAAGATAATCATGAAGGTCATGGTAATGTCCCTAAATATGAAGGTGGTTTATAGACCAAGTCGACAGCACTTTAGTGTGTTGCACGTTCTCACAGGGTCGCCATTGCTGAGGTGGCAAGCCCTCATTTCTGCTGACATGGACAGCATCTAGATATCTGGACATTTACTAATGAGGATATTTTATCTGGAGATCTGAGTTACTG
Organism: Pseudomugil tenellus; assembly: GCA_037177515.1. Taxonomy (NCBI): domain Eukaryota; kingdom Metazoa; phylum Chordata; class Actinopteri; order Atheriniformes; family Pseudomugilidae; genus Pseudomugil; species Pseudomugil tenellus. Next base: position 14,014,718 of record JBAMHX010000007.1, on the reverse strand, counting down.
TGTCTTTCATCTTAAGTTATTATATCAACAGTTATAATTGCACCAAACAATTCATCTGACAGAAACTGATTTTAATAACTCACACAGATTTAGATATAAAACTCAAAACTTGTTTTAATAAGTTACCAAAAGCTGGTAAATTAATCGCATCAAACTTTTGCAAAATCTGTTTATTTTTTATTTGTCAGATATGTGATAGTTTTGTTAAAACTAGTTTACACTGCAGGTAACAGCTGTATGTGATCTGCTTGTGTTACCGACTGATTTCAGTTTTCTGGTCACAATGTCACCGTGTGCCGAGCAGATAAAGCTGCAATTCACAATATAGCTCCAATATTAGTAATTTATTCTCAGAACATTAACTGTTGTGTCCCGTTAAGCTGTACACCAACAATAACGTGTCAGAATGACAACTGTTCACCAAACTTTATTGTTCTGCCCTGATGCAAACATCGGCAGATATACAGTGTAGTATCGGCAGTATCACTGCCCCCCCTCAGTGTCAGACAGCAGGAATCTTCGTTAACTAAATATGTGTGTTATTTGCAGTTTTTGTTTTTCTTAAAATCAGGGTTTTGTGTTGACTGAATCATGTAAATGCTTACTTCTGCTCCTCTGCGTAAGCACCATTTTCCAAACAGTGCCCAGCAACATGTGCAGCTGCCTGTAGCTCAATTTCGTTCCACTCCCAAGAGTGTCTCGAACAAAAGTCCTTAGTGGTATCAGCCAGTCTCCATCCACCTCTCGACCTAGGCCCTGCCTCTGGCTTAGGGACACCATGACTTGGCAAAGCGTGATATTCAAGGCCAGAGGCTCCACAGCCACAATGGGTACAGCAGCATTCTGCTTACTCCTATGGAGAGGAAAATAAGACAACAACTAGATTAGGCTACATATACAGAGAATAAAGTCCTGGTACAACTAAAGATAATTTCAGACTAATCACTTCCATTTAAGTACTCTGATGTGCTTTATACTGGTTACTGCAACTAAGACAGAAAGCAACATGAGCATGCAAAAGCTCATTTCAGACTCTTTTTAAAATAAGCATCTGCTCTTTTTTTTCTGATAATCAGTCCGACCAGAGTTATTTTAGAGACCGAAAGGAGAAAGATGTGGGCTTTTATAACTCAGTGAAGTGCAACAAGTTAATAAAGTAAAACCTACATTTATCAGATCATGTTTTGAAACTGTTCCTATAAAACTAAATTTCTCAATTTCCACTTCATAATGAAAGCATAATGACGGTCCAACTATACAGAACATTAAACAGAAAAAATGATCATAAAATGTTTAGAGGCGAATCAATGGGCAACTAACTGGAAAACACTTTAAAGGATTATTTAAGTGGAGTGAAGAGCAGTGTTCAAATATTCCTACACTAATGTGATGATCATGTATCATTAAAAAAAAACAGTAGCAAAAGTTGGCAAATAACATCTAAACAACCTGGAATCAATCTGGAATCAAGTCCTGTGGACAAATTAAATTAGAATTCATAGATCATCATAACGAGAGATTATAAAAATTGGAAAAGGATCGTGCACTAATAAGTAACTCAAGGAAAAAAAAGACAATTATGGTTAAAGAAAGCCACACATGAGGATATTTAAGGAATGAAAATCTGCTCAGTCTAATAACATTTAGTCAATTATGTTACATCTCCTTTTCTTTTCAAAGCTTTTTAAATAATGTAATATCGTTGGTTACATTTGTGATTTTGGTTGGGTCATTGTAACATCTACCACCTAACTGTTAGCAGAATATGCATAACTGTGATATAAACAGCTCAGGAGGTAAGAGTTTCACTCCAAACACTGACAATCTTACCTTTTAAGATCAACCTTCTTTTTATGTTTGGGTGTTTCTCGTGCACCATAAGGAAAGTTTTTCATGAAGTGCTGCTTAAAGTCTTCCAGATATTCTTTGCGGAACCAGGCATCCTGTATAGAGACAATACAGACCATTTTAAAGTACCATTTCTATAAATAAAAAAAAACCTTATTGTTTGAGTAAGTTCATCTCACCAGGGCATCCTGGTGGTCTCGCTGCGGGGCAAGTTTTCTCAGCAGCTGTAGAATGGTCAAAACTTGGAACATGACTGACATGGCATCGGGGGAGAGCAGATGAGCACCATCTGTGCTTTTCCAGGCACAGTCGTTGGCACTGGCTTCAACCCATACTTCCAACAGCAGAGGCACAAGTGTAGCTGCAAATCTCTGTACAGTCTCAGATGAGTCCAGACCCTGATTTAATGTAGTTTCTGGGTCCACCTCAAGTCTAAGCAGTAAATAAATAAAAGCATGAAAATGTCAAATATCAAACATTTGCTTAAATATAATTTATTTGATTGGTGTATTCATCTAAAGCAGGCATGGGCAAACTACGGCCCGGGGGCCACATGCGGCCCGTTAAATGTTTTAATCCGGCCCGCCGAACTTGAAAAATTAAATGAAAAAAACCTTGTTAATATTTTCCCTGCAATTCAGATTTT
>JBAMHX010000007.1:13977099-14008952 GCA_037177515.1 Pseudomugil tenellus | reverse complement strand
GAGAAGAGCCTACCAGTGGACCCTGCACAGCATTCACCTAAAAGTAAAACGGCTAAACGGGAGACACAAATATCAGCAGAAGCTGAGAAGAGCCTACCAGTGGACCCTGCACAGCATTCACCTAAAAGTAAAACGGCTAAACGGGAGACACAAATATCAGCGGAAGCTGAGGAGAGCCTACCAGTGGACCCTGCACAGCATTCACCTAAAAGTAAAACAGCTAAACGGGAGACACAAACATCAGCGGAAGGTGAGGAGAGCCTACCAGCGGACCCTGCACAGCATTCACCTAAAAGTAAAACAGCTAAACGGGAGACACAAACATCAGCGGAAGGTGAGGAGAGCCTACCAGCGGACCCTGCACAGCATTCACCTAAAAGTGTACCTCAGCTCCATTATGTGAGTATTTCTATTTTGTTGTAACCCCTATGAGAGCATCATGGCTCACATACATAGTGGTGCCAGTAATATTACAGTTGTGAAATTAAGAATAAGTTCAAGAACATATGAAGTGCTACGCACCTAATAATTTAAAGTGTTATGGCATAAACATTTCTGAAAACATGTTCATTCTTCATCTGCTAGGACCACTCCTATGGTTTGCCCAGTTCTCCCGCTTGTTTAAAGGCCAGACTCTGTGAAGCTTTGACCAGAGTGGCGAGTTTAGAGCGGGAGAAGCTGAATGCAGAGGTCCGAGAACGAAGAGCTAAGACAACTATTAAGCATCTTCTAGAGGATCTGAAGAAAAGCAGCCTAATAAATGAGGAATTGAAAAAAAGACTTTACTTGCACTCAGGTAAAATAAATTGATAACACCATTTTGAATTTTTGGTTATTTTATGTTTACAGTTGTATTAAAGACTGTGATTAATACTCTTCATATTTATTTTGCTATGTCTGTGAAAGGGAAGTGACGTAGGCAGCGTTAGTTTTCTTCCAGTTGAAAATTAAAAGCATACGAGCTTAATATGTATATAGTTAGCTGTGGAGATTTGCAACTTTCTGATGTTTGAGGCAGTTCAGTAGTTCCAGTGTTTAACTCCATGTCAGAAAGTGAGTACAGTCTGTTCCTTTTATAAGTATTTACACCATATTAATGTTACTACAAGTATCACTACAGTTTAATGTTTTTTTATATAATTTATTAGACAGTTGAACAACAAAACACAAACTTCACAGCCAAGAGAGAGGATGTCCGATGAGTAAAATCTAGGAGATGTGTATATATTCATAAATGAATAATTCAGATGTGTATAAGGATACGCTTAAACATCAGTTAAAAGATATGAAGAAAGAAACGTCTCAATGAAATTAGATTTTTTTCTAAAACATAGTTGGTTTTTAAGGTCTTTGAGTTTTCAAGACCACTGAGGATGGAGCTGTAAAGTTCGGCTTACCATCAGACCATTTCATTTCATGAATGTGAAACTTTTCTAGTAGTATAACAAGTTGTACAAAAATTTCAAATCTTTTCCATTTTTAAATCTTTAAAATAAAGAAAAATGTCATTGTAGATGCATGGAGCGATCTGTACGTCTTTTAATAAAGTTCTCCACATTGATCAAAAACAATTTAGTAAACAAGCAATAGTAAAACAGATGTTCAATAGTTTCTTCATCAAAACCACTTAGAGTACGAGAGTAGTTAATATCAATGTGAAATCTTTTTAAAGTACTTTTTGCTGGATACATTTTGTATAAAAGTTTGTAAGAATCTTTTTTAATTTTATTATTCAGAAAAAAATAATGTAATTCATCAACCACATCTTTTTCCAAACAATATTTTAAAAAAGAGATGACCCAAAAAATGGGTGAGGGGAATAATTACATTTAAAAAAAATATTTCTGATGTATTTGTTACTACATTTGTCTTTGGTAATATCTACATTTCCAAAAAAAAATATTTATGTTAGAGTTGTCACACGCAGCTCAGTTTTATAACTTATGTAAAAGCTGTAAAACATTCTTTGGGATGGCAGAAAAAATATAATCATATTCCTTTGGTGTAACTGCTATATCAAATTTAGATGTGAAATTTAGCACGGTTTAATGAATGTAGTCGGAAGAAGCTACCGCAATGTGTAGGATAGACTTGTATGTGGGCCGCACATGCTGCTAAAAGCAATCTCATTTTTGCATAACTTAAAGAATAACTTTACCGATTATGCTCCATCAGACCCTGTATTTATCTGGATTGTTCAAGCTTATTCATTTATAAAGAACTTCATCTGCCAATTTATTTGTGCAATTGTTTTGGTCAAGTAAATAAATGTACTGATTTAAGTAACTTATTGAAATGTATCTATTATTTTCAGACTGTGGTAACGCTGCAGAGCTCAAACTACCCCAATAAACATAAGGAGAGAGTTCAACTAAAACCACGCATCAGCCTCTTCCTGCATCCTGACCGATGCACCATCCTGTTTACTGTGACTATTTGAATGAACTGGTTTCCTTTTTATCACAATAATTGTGAGACGAGACTAAGGACATCTTAGCAGTGGACATTCACTCTGCTTTATTAGCAGGAGAAGAGCTCCCATCACCATTTATGACATTTCTGCACTCATACATGACCACAGTTACCTGCTTGTCGGTTTTGACGGTCTTGTAAACAACGCTTTGGTCTACATTTCTGGCTTTGGTGTCAGAAATAAACTGGAAAGACTGTCCTGCAGAATAAACTACTCTGGATTTACAAAGTGCCAGCACACGCAAGAAGCTGTGCAATTGTTCTTTTTCAAGGTTTTTATCTCCCTGTGTAGTGTGTATGCACGGGTGTGTGTATGTGTTTTTTTTTTAACTGATGTGTTTAGGCAAATGTCTTTGTTGAAAAGCATAATAAAAATATATTTCAGCATAAAAACCTTTATATACGTGACAGTGGGCTGTTTTTAACTCCATCTCGGCAAATTGTAACAAACCAAAACATGAGATAATCGGGTAAAAACTGTCAAAGTTGTGATTTTTGTTGGGCATAGACCTTACAAATAAATGCATTAAGTGACCCAGCCAAGATGGCGGCTGCTTGATCCCTCGGCTCCCATAGACTTTTTATTAGAACATAGTGTACAGTGCAAAGATGTAAAGTACATTACAAAAAAAAGGACAATATATCCAAGGAGATTAATTAAGAAAATAGACAAATAGGTGCATAACGAGACCATATTCGGCTCCCATGAGCGAGTCTCTTTCCTGCGGCGTCTATGAACTAATGGATCAAATGCAAAGCAAGCTGTCCGAACAAGTGCCTTATAAAAAATAATTTAATATTTTCTATTATTACATGATTTAATATTAAACGTGATAGTTTTCACATGGAATTAAACTAATCGATAACTATTGACTTTTGAATATCAAGTAATTGTTAATTTAATAGCATTCTATTTTAAAACGGCGACATTTTTGTGCTACTATTTCCTACCAGTTGAAGCTTTCGGCTAGTTGGATCTTTCGGTTTAGCATCAACCATTGCCGACACCGATCTCTACGCAGAAGAATTTCCAGTTGCTCATTTAGCTGTAAGGTATGAACAATAGCGTTATCTTCGTGCATCCAAATGGTTTTTAAAAAATGTAGCTCTTAAATATATGAAACTGTTTTTCTAAATGTATTCAAATAAGTGGGAAAAGGTTTTAAAGAAATGCTTGGCCTGCTCCAGTGTGTACCATTGTTTGTGCAAATATTAGATGTAATCTATCTCTCTCTTTTTTTCTTTTTTTTTTTTTTTAAAGAAATAGTAATAAAAGCAAAATCCACAAATATATTACAAACCACCTTCGTTTTGCAGTGGCATTTTATCAGGTTGGGAGATAAAATGTCCACCACTTTTACGATATCAAAATAAACATGTTAGCCTCTCGTTGTCCCCACCACTAAAAGTAAGTGTTGTAATATTTCAACGCTTAATTTTTTTTCTAAAGTTATTTATTAAAGTAGACGATATCATTATCTGTATGACTAGCTGCAAGCTAGGCGCGCATGTTAAAGCTATTTGGGCCTAAGACGAGATGGACAACATGGGTCCCCAACAGCTTTTCCGTTTCTTCAAGTCTGTTAATTACACTTTTTACCCAATAATTATTGGTGTATTTGAGCAGGGAAATATTTAAAACCTGTACAACTTGGAGGCCTTAGAGTTTTAGAGGACTGAAGTTACTAATCTTGGCTAACAATCAAACGAAACCAATAAAGCAGTTCCCCCCTTTGGAAAACTAATGTGGGTTAGAGTTTCATTTAGTTTGTTTGGCTTATAAATTACTTTTGTTTCGGTCTCATTCACGTAGGCAAGCCTGACGATATGGAGGCTCAGACCTTTGAAAACCAGCCTCCACCAAGAAATGGACCCCCACACAATAGGAAAAAAGCAAAGGTAATCATCTCTCTGTGGATGTTTGTCATCTCAAAATGTAAAATTATAGATTTTACTACATCGTATAATGCAAGATTTTTAAGTTCAAAACATGCCTTTTTCTCTTGGTATCCCTTGTTCTTCCTAAAAATACTCCTCATTGGCCTATGAGGGGCTTGATCAGCTGGGTGGAAGAAGTCATTTACCATTCAGTTGTCTTCACATCTGCGCTTTGTGATCACTTTTGTGGTTAAAGTTGTTTTCCAATTGGAAAAACCAGGGTGACCAGCTATATATACAAACACTCTTTTTTTCTAATTTAATATTGAAATGCTTAACGTTGTTTAAAATGAGTGTTTATTTTTTACAAAACGGGGTTTCTAAAAGTTTTTATACTCAAAATAGAAATCAAGCATCATTTAAATAGTTCAATTCAAATGGGAATACATATTTCCAGTTGTAGGGGTGTAGTGACTTTTTTTTCCCACCCCTCTCAAAAAGTGGTCACATAACTGTTGACATACAGCAGTGGATGACCAAAACAACCCCGTATTCCCTTGCGGTTCAGCTCGGATTAAGTTATTCATCATTTGTTGATGTTTAACTGACTGAACTTCTATTTTAAAGATGTCTAATATTCTTATACGGACTCTTCTGGAAAGTTCTTTTTTAAATGTTTTCAAATCAGGAATCAATATTTGTGTGCCAGCACAAATTTTGATATTAATCCATGATGCAGTATAAGTCTTATTTTGCTTGTCTTTACTTGTATTTGATTGACTTGCATGCAAGGGGCTTTAGGAGCTGACGCATTGCAACACAAAAATTCAACCTTAAAACAGTGCAATGACACTGTACTAGCAATGCTGCTGCAGACGGTTCTTGTTGTGAGAACACAAGTCTGCAAACTGCTGGTACTTTTAGCAAGAGTCCATCATGCAGTTTCTGTATTTCTCTATCTAAAAAAAAAAACCCAATAACGCTGGATAGATAAGTGAAAATTAAAATAGAAAAATGTGTATTCCAATTCTCACGATACCCATACCCGTGCAAGTTGGGACGTGTAAAATAGGTTCACATTTTTTGTTTTTATGCGTCGATTCAGAGACTCATCACTCTGGGCCCCAACAAAATAAGAGCATGTATATCTTAATATCACTGCTCTTAAATATGCCCAGCGCAGATGAGCTTGCATATTGAAGTTTTCACTCAGTGTAACACCTGTTCCTTCTCTATTAATCTAATGAGAGTCTTACTGTTCTCATTTTATGAGAAGTAAGATGCTCGATGACACAGTTTAGAGCCTACGGATACTCATTCCTGTGACTGGCACTGGCACAGAATGATTTATTAAAGGCTCTGTGGCATTTGTGGTTTAGAGGACTTCGACAAGGAATTCGGTCCTCTGCTAAGTGTCATCTTGTCACTAATTTCTATATGTGTCTCTCTCCTTCTCGTGGGTTTATCCCTCTGCTGACAGAGAAAGCATCTGCAGTATTCTGCTGATATAGGTAAGTCCTTTTTACACATGGTGCCACTTCCAGTGCTGTGAGTTGAAGCTGGAGATTTTTCTGCTTCACACTGACAGTGGTGACATGCTCACCACTTGGTGATCCCTCAGAGATCACGGTGCTGATACGGTGCCATCCAGTGGTTTTTGGTCTGCAGAGATCACTGTTTCCAGGAACGCTTTCCAGTCCGTTCCCTCGTGTTTTATATCAAAAATAAAATGACAGCACGATGCATTTTTCTAAGACGTTGCACATTGAAAGCAACATCTTCCAGTTGTTCCGCATTTTCCTATATTGGATTTTAAACACTGCTGAATGCAGTATTCAATTTTTCATCAGCTTTCTGTGTTACACCGGCTGGAATTATATTCTGCTCTTTTTTTTCCAAATGACAAAAGAAGCTTTAAGCATTTTGAAATGACGCATCGACTGCTTCAGTTGTGCAACACAGCAGTGATTTATTTATTTTTTATTTTTTTCTGTGGCCGGGCACAGTATAAAGCAGAACATCATGGGGGATTGTGTTCGGCGCCCAGTTTGTGGAACTGAGAACTGCTGTTCCCTTTCTTCCCCCGGGTTTTAAAATCAAGAGTTTACATTTTTCATAAATCCCTCGTTCGTTAGACACTCAAAGTTGTGGAAGAGCACAACACACCTCCACCAGCAATGTTTTCTTTTACTTTATTACTTGGACTGTAACTGTGATTACATATTTCTTCTCAAAAATGTGTATCAATAACTACCAAGTTTAGTAGACTTCAACTGAATTAGTTTAGTATTTATGTTGTGCTGACCGCTGCTGTTTTCACAGTGTTCTCAAAAGGAGGTAGTATGCATTCCATGCCGTCTCTCAGCAAAAAGTTGAAGCATATCACAGAGTCCATCATTGGTAACTACAGTGACTAATTTCCTCATTTATATTTACATTTTTTTTGTTAAATGTACCGAAATGTACCAGTAACCACTGCATGTCTGCAGGTCTTCAGTATGTGTGGGAGTACCGCAGCCCGAGTAAATGTGTACCACCGCACTACCAGTGCAAACTCTGTTCCCTGTCTCGCTTGCAGCACGATATGATTGATCACGTGAAAGGCTGGAAACACGGCTTCCGGTACATGGTGAGTACGACTGGTTTCCAAGCCTGATGCCATGCCTCAATGCAAGATGTCCCTCATACTTTTATTTTCACTTCACGTAGAAAAAGTCCTACCCTGACAAAGTTTCCTGTGAAGAGGAAGACGCCATCAAAGACCCTGCTGTGAGAAGGACAGTTAAAGCTGCTGTGGCCGAGGTGGAGAAAAGCGAGGGGAGAGGACAAATTAAGGTGTGTTATTGCAGCAAAACCAGATTTCTTTCTTCTTTTTGGAAAAGATTTTAAATGTTTCAAGGATTTTAATGGGGAGAGATTTATTTTTAATTGCTTGGAAACACGGGTTTGTTGAAGGAGTGGTACCAGAAAGGGTGTGAGAAACTGGCTCTCGTATAAGCGCATGAGCTCTACATCAGCTCAATCCTGTAAGAGTCTGAAGACGACCCAGAGCTCTGTAGCATTTCTGCACTATAGTGAATATAAAAGAACAAAGTGAAACAAACTGACTTTGCCCTTTCCTTCATGACAAACATATTAAAAAGTGGTTGATTTTATTTAATGTGCACAATATTGTATATTTTCTCTTTTTGTGCATTTTAGGTGATCATGAAGGAGCCCTTTGAGGTGCCTGCTTTCAAAGGACTTCGTAAGTTATTCTACTATGCTAAACACTCCGGTGAACTAGTTGCATACAGAAACTATTAACACATGACTGACATTTATTACACGCATCAAATGCTTTTATATATTTAGCAACAGCTGTTTTGCATACAGTCTAGAATAAAAGGACATTTTCAGCATTTAATGTGTAGAGGTATGTATTTCAAACTACTTTATGTTGCCGTTATTCAGGAAAAGTGCTTTATAACTAAATATTGATCTTTGCAGAGCCAGGCTTTTCTCTTCTTGGGTCAGAGATAGTTGCACTGTTTTGGGTTTTTTTCTGTTGTATTTTATGCCTTATGTTAACAGTACTGACAAAATTGACATTCTTCATCCCCACAGCAAGGACAAAAAAGAGATAAGAGCATGAAAATGTAGCTTAATCCAGGCACAGAGCCACTACATTCAGACCGGTGAAGTACTGGTTTGTCTCTTGCTCTTGCAATGATAAAATGTTGAATTGATTATGGTGGAAACTAGAAACATTTTACAACATTTCTGTGTCTTTATCTTCTGTGCATACAGACCACTGGTTGCACTTAAATTATAATGTGAACAGCCATGCCAAAGAAAACTAAAAATATAATTGAACATGTTGAGGAGAAAAATGATGCATCTGATACTCCAAAATATTTTCCTCACGGGATCCTACATTTTTTAACTAGTTTAAATTTATTTCTCTATTGCAAATTAAAATTTGCATAAATGATGGTGATGCTCCCAGTAGGTTTATTTTATGAGTTATCTTAAACTTGTCCTGTAAACACTTGCAGGTTCTGCTACTCCTCAGCTTGAACCTCCACTAGGTCCAGGGATGGGACTAATGGGACCTCCCAGGGGTGAGTCTTTATTTTTAAAGTACTCTCCCTCTAAGTGTATGAGTGCTGTTTCACATGGAATTGCAGTAATCACACTATATGTATTTTTAAGGTCCCAGATTCCCTGACTCAAGGTTTACTGGAGCGTTTCCCCCCTATGGTGGTCCAGGCTATGACTATCAATCTGGAGAATTCGAAGAAACTGGTTATGGAGGGTACTTTCCAGAGAAAGAGTTTCCTGACTCTGGTATGGGTCCGGGGCCTTTCTCAGATGGTATGGGCCATAACCAACATGGAGGCGGTAATGGTTTTGATCCAGGCAGTGGAGGAAATGACTTTGGAAGTGGAGTGCCAAATGAGAGCACAAACAAGATGTATTCTGATGACTACCAAGGCCAGCAGAGGGACAGTTATATGGACAAACCATCAGACAGACCAGGGTTAATGGGAGCGGCACCAGACAGCACCAGTCTTCCAAATACATTGCTCACATATCTGGTAAGGATCTTCCAGAAAATTCATCTAAAGAAAACTTCCACTGGTTTTGCTAACATAGAGAAACCAGAGTAACTTGGTTCAATGTGTTTTCAGGATAGTTTTCGGATAGAGAATGAGAGCGATGCACAGCTGGTGCTGAAAGTGACACAGAAACTAACAGATGTGCTGATGGAGTATAGACTGAGGAGTGTATCAAAGGTATGGATCTCACTGTACACTAATTTCTACTCGTAATTCAGTCTTCAAATCTTTATTATTAAACATACTATTAAAGATTGATATATGGCTTTTGTGGTTTTTTCTTTTAGATTCCGAGTCTCCCGAGCTTTTCAATGAGCTCCACAAGTTTCTCCTCGTCAACCTCCAGGTTCTCAAACAGTGGTGACCTTTACTCAAATAGCCTACCAGGTACAAGGGAACCATATTTTAAGAAAATAAATGCAATTTCATTTATACGTGTATGGCAGTTTTGTTAAACGTACTACAGTTTATATCCTACCTCTGTCCCGACTGTCTCTTACTTTGTCCCTTGAGCTCATTTGTCTTGCATAGATAATGTCTTGGTTTCTTTGCTAATTCGGCCATATTTACACCTCCAAGCATGTTAAACTAAACCTGGTTCAGCAGCGACAGCTACAAAAACGCTTAATGTCACTGTGACAACAGATGAGTCAGGAATCTAATTTTAGGATGAAACCTATATAGTGTATCAACAAATAGCTGTGTTTTGGAGGGGTAGCGATACTAAGGAGTAAGATCAAACCTGAAGGAGGTGGTGGTCTAGTCGCCTGAGGATCACAACTTTCTAACATTTTTGTGTCCTTTTGCAGGTCCATCCAGGTATTCTGGTCCACCCAGATATCGCAAATAATCGGATGATGGCGTCGCACTCTTCTCATCTCTGTCCTCAAATATATATACTGAGCATCCAGGGATCAAAAGGAAAATAAACATTTGATAGGGGGGGGTGCAGTTGTAGGTATCTAGCTTTTTTTCTATACTTTGACAATATGAAAAGATTTTACGTGAAACAAGTTTGGTTGTAACTGAGTGATGGATTTTTCCCAGATCTAATAAAAGGTGTAAAAAATGTTCAGGTTATTTATTCATTTGACCTTTTTTTCCAGGTACTGTGATATCCAAGTTAGATGTCTGTTTAACCCTTTAACTTCCACATTGAAAAAAGGCCCAAGAAAAATCTCTTTGCATTTTTCTGTTTGTTTTGGACAAAAACAATCAGAATAAATGTTTTAGCAAAAGGTTGAGGTGTAAGTTAGTAACAAGATAACGACAGTGAACTGGTGGAAATGTGAAACAGTGCTGTTAGAACAAACCCTGTGTTTGGGTTTTACATACCAAAACACAGTGGAAGAGATGGCATAGACAGGTTTATTTCCACAATTTGTTCAAGTAAATCATCATAATCACAGCAAATTTACCTCTACCAAATGGTAGACCGGGAAGTTAAAGGGTTAAGGTTATGCACACTTAAGATACCTAACATTCACATCCTGAAAATTAAGTTTAAGTAAGCTTGAATATCCAGAATGGTTTGTAAATACCTGAATACATCTATGGGATTCTGTAGCAGCATAGTTCTCTAATTCATAGCTTTCTGCAACATGGCAAGATTCACTGCTTTCAAAGATCATCCTGTGTCCATGCAAGAGCCATTTCACTGGGTTTCTCTGGTTAATAACGGGACATGTTTCCATATGTGTGTTTGCAACATTTATTTTTAAGAATATGTGAAGATAAACTTTCAGAATGGCTGAATATTTGATATAAAATTAACAAGTTGTATAAAAAATTTAATGCAAGCGGAACAATAATCAGAAGGCAAAGTAGAAGATAAAACACTCTGTACAATAACAAGACAGTGTGTGCGCTTCAACACTGTTGAGCTTCACAGATTTGCCACAATGTCCTCCATCTGTTTCAAAGTTATGTGGGTAAGAAGCACTTTTGTGCCAAGGAACTCTTTACCATGCAGCCTCTGCGCCTGCGTGGCACTTTTTTCTGATTCGAACTTCACTACTGCTTCCCCAATGCCATTGCCATCAATGTCCCGAAGCAATATAATGTCATTCATCTGTACCTTGTATTTACCAAACAGGCTCATAAGATGAGCTTTCTGCACCAGTGCTGGCATGTTTCTAACAAACAGACACACCTTAGCTGATTGGTCCTGGTTCACGTTTGAGGGCACAAACCTCTCAAGTGGCTCCGTTTGTAGCTTCTGGCTTTGTTTTCTGGGATCTGTCGGGCGAAACTTCTGATACCTGGGATGGGTTTTGGCCATCATGGCCCTCATCTTGTCCTTGGTTGTCATGGACACTTGAATGACTCTAGATCCCACATGGCAGCCCGAGAGATTCATTGCATACTCGAAGTCTTCAACATTCTTAAATATCAAAAAAGATGTGTCTGTTGTGTTGCCATGTTTGTCCAGCAGATGAAGTACATCTTTGTGTGCAATGTTTGGACATCCAAACAGTTCTTTTAATTCAGTCTTGCTAATACTTGTGGGTAAGTTGGTGACCATGACAACGTAGTCCAGATTTTCTGATAACTTCTTTGAGTTGGTGTCAGATTTGATCATTTCTGATGGTTTAAATGACAACTGGTCATTAGCTTTCCTCTTAAGCTGCAGTGTTGTAGAGGATTTATTTCCACTCGGGCGTTTCTCACGTTCCTTTCCTCTAACATCCAGAGCATTTTCACATTCTTGCAGAGCAGTGGTCCACATTTTCTCATTGGCTCTTCGCACTTCAACACAGATGGAGCCCAGTAACCGGTGGTTGAAACTTAGAGCATCACACGCATCACTCATTTTTAGAAACTTCACAAGGCAACCCTGATTAAGCCCCAACTTCACATTTACAATAGCTTCCTTTACAGTCAGTCCTTTGAAAAATTGGCAGATTTCCTCTTTTGTAGTCAAAGCTGGCAAGCCAAAGAGTCTGACATAACCCGGCTTTGAGTTTAGAGCGTGTGCCGATACCCCTTCTTCAGGTAACATTTCTGTGCCAACATCATTGGTAAAGTCACCTTTTGTCCCTGCTGTATGAGATGACCGGAGACGATCTGGGGGTGTACAAACTCCAAATAAAAAAGCACTACGGGAATCCGCAAATTGTGGATTTGAATCTGGCACACTTGCGGCTGGACTTACATGCTGTGTATCTGAATGTGGCAGATTTGCAAAATCAGGATCAAGCGGCCATGCAGCAGAAGATGAAAGGTTTGCAGTAACATCATGAGGACCCATATTTACTGTGCATCCTGCAGCTGAGTGCAATCTTGGTTTCCTGACACGGAGCTGAGAAGTTTTCTTCTTCTTTAACAATAATTGTAATCTATACTCTAGCTCTGCCATGCTGCTCATGTACAGGGTTACCTTAGACCCTTTGAGAATATGTCCAGTAAGCCGCATGGCCAGCTGTGCGTCGTTTTCTGTGTTAAAAGCAACAAAGGCCTCGTGGTGTCTGCCTCCCACGATGTACACTCCTCCATCCGGTATATGAAGATTTTCAAAGAACGTCCGTATATCTTCACTGCCCGCCTTAACATCCAGACCTTGCAGTCGCAGGATTATGGTCATTTTTGTTGTTGAGACTTGGGAGTCTGAAAATGTAGAAAACTGGTGAAAAAGCCAACAGTGTTTAAATGAGCAGGTAATGTGCTAGAGAAAACACGTGCGTCATCCCAGAAAAAAATAACAAAACCCTCTAATTAAAAGAAAATTAAACTTTTCTCCATTAAACTAATGCTGGCCCAACACAAAAGAATCAGTTACATTTATTTCTTTGGTGGTGGTAGTCTTTTCAATGCAGGTTATTTTCTTTATGCTGTCCGGTCCAACTCTCAGGTAAGGTTTAGGAGAACCGCTCTGCGTACTTTTCCCTCCATTTCCCTGTTTTTATACGCAGTCTACCTAGGCGCCAAACGCATTATCGCTACCAGCTGGACTGGATGAGAACTACATCCAGTGGCGTAATCATTTAGTTCAAAGTTGGGGGACCCTGATCCTCGATGGCCAGAATGCTTTTGGTTTTCCACGTCCAGCACATCTGATTCAAATCAAATTCATCCAACTGCTTTTCAAGACATGCACATTGATCCCTTCATTTGAATCTGGTGTGTTGAACCTCTCCACCTATGATCTAGTTTATTCTAGCGGATATAATCCCCCCTTCCCTCCAAACACACACGCAGCATTGCACAAGAGCCACCAGACTTATTATACATAAATAATACACTAGACCTGATTAAGGTTGTAAAGGACTGAGTATGATTGATCCAAATGTTAATGAATTGTGAACAATACAAGATGTGTAATAGTCATTAATTGCCAATCTTTTATTTTTAACCATTGAACTGCCAGTTTCTGTTGACCGCAAGACAAATGCAATTTTAATAAAGGAAAATTAATTAAAAAGTTAAAATAGTTTAGAACATTTCAATCTGACTTATCAGGGCATAAAAATGACATTTTTAGCGACTATTAGCATGAAGCTAATAAACGTGTTGCCAACTGTGTCATATGCTGGCTCTGTTTAGATGTGCTTCTTGCCCCTTTCTATACGCTGATTTTGAAATTCTGGAAATCTTTCAATTTTACTTACCAGGTCTTTATTTCCGCTTTTGATAAGTCGACAACTCATTTACTGAACGAAGAGGAAGTAAGAAGCTTCTGCAGAGCTACAACATGCATTTCCTGCCAAAATCCCCTATTTTATACATTCTGCTAAACAGAAAATCACAGAGCTCTAAACACTGAAGGCAAAGTAGGCAAGTGTTAAAAAGCATAAAAAGTATGTTTTTTGAAATGTTTAATGGTTTTTAATTTGAGTTTCAGATATAAAAAAATAAGTTATTTAATTTGACAGTCCTCTTTTAAATTAGGCTCTTAAATGCAGTACAATGTTCTGCAGTTTGCTTTTTTCCTCGTTTGTAAAAAGTGATGTGAAAGTGTCACACTTTGTTCACTCCTCATCAGCCTGGTGTTTTTCATTTATTTATTTTATTTAGATCCTAATTAGTTGCAATAACACTGACGCTATTTTTCCTCTGGTCCAACACATTTCTAAGAAAACATAAAACATGGTATATTATTTAATGTAAGTAGAAATAAAGACTATATGGACGTAGTCTCCTAGTCAGATTCTGAGGAGTGAAAATGAAGCTTATTGTGCGGTGCCATCGCCATCTTGGCAGTGTCACGCATGTAGTGGATGATTGACGTCTTATCAAACTCTGAGCTGGCTGAAGTTAAAAACTAAATGAGCTAACTGGCTTACAGAGGTAATTAGGCTTGGTGGCCCACTGTGGATACAGTCAGGAGTGCAAAATATAACTCAGGGGTGGGCAACGACGGTCCTCGAGGGATTAACTCCTGCAAGTGTTGTGAGTTTCCCTGCTGCATCACACCTGACTCAAATCAATAGATAATTAGCAGACTTGTGCCAAGTTTGACATCATAAGTCTCCTAACTAAGTCTGATGTGAGTCAGGTGTGATGCAGCAGGGAAATTCGCAACACTTGCAGGAGTGAATACCTGTCGTTGCCCACCCGAGTAATATTTTTTTAAATCACCTCCCTCACAATTGTCATGAAGGTAAACTTGACATATTAAACTAATTATAAAGATAATAAAAAGTTAGTTATAAGTCATCATTTTCGATACATTTGTAGCAGGCTATAGTCTGAAAAGAAGAATCAAGAATCCTGATATCCATTTTCTGACAGAAGATAACAATATTCGCCCTATTTTCGTGAAAACTCCGCCCACCCGGTTAGTTGCGAGGTAGGCCGTTTGTTAAATGGTGCGCACCCAGTCCGACACAACCGGAGCTAACGTAAATACAAAAGAGCATTATGGGTAAATAGAAAGGCAGTTGTTTACCATGGCGACGGAGACGCTAATGTGTGTTGACTGTATCAGAAGAGTGCGTTTAGCCTTGTATATTTTAATATTCTTAAATGTAATTCACTGCCAGCAGTTCATAATTCCATTTAAGTCTCCTTTGGACTGTGGTGAAGAAGAATTTTTCGATATCTCGAGTCTGTCCTGCGCGAGGTGCGGATCAAATCAACGTCGGAGCCCAACAGGTCGGATCTGTTATCATCACAACGCCTTGCCGACATCTAATCTCAGATACCAATTAATCTTAAAGAAATAAATAAGTTTGAAGCATATTCATTTAACTGCAAAGTGGAGAGCCAGATAAAGCATCAAACTAGGTTCAGCTCGGTATTTGTTTGGTACTTTATGTTTTCAAAAGCTGCTAAGGTACTAGTTAATCATATAACAGCTAAAGGGAGAGTACAGTTTCAGTCAGAGAACACAGTGTCTGTACTGATCATAGTATTTAAAATATTCCTGCAACTGTAGACAAGAGCAGGTCTGTACAATATTGCTAAAGTCATTACTGCTATTAAATGAAAGTGGAGTTCTTCAAGCTGGGGCCTTATTTCCTACCACAGCATCTGCTTTAACTTAATATAGAAAATCAGTATAACTGGGTCTCTGTAAACAGGAATAATAGTCATTATCAGATCTCCAAAGCTACCAGTTTATATTACAAATGTTGATTTTTGATATGACGAACAATTAGAAACGCGACCATTTCCATAGAAAAGATTTGATAAATTCCAGTATGAGAACAGTGAAATGCTTCCTCCTAAATCTTTCCCTGAACATGAAATATCTGTTGAACATATACTCCTATTGACTCCTTACGGTCCATGGTCATTATGTTGATATTCTAGGGTCTAAAATTCTCTTTTTGGGCGCCAATTTCCTCATACAAACAGGAACCAACTGAGTCTAACACTGAGCTCACATTTTGACCAAGTTCATTTTCATCCTTCTGGAAGGTTCTAACAAAGTTTACTTTCAGCTGCAGTTTTTCTCATATAATGTAAAATTTATTTAGGTTATGCTTTTATGAAACCAGATTCCATGTTAAAAGCCCTGTTACCAGTTTTTAGGAAATTTATTAATGTCAAAACCTCAAATTATTTTTTTTACCCAGTGACAATAAAGCTTAAAGCTGCAAGAAACAAATGCTTAAAACAGGACTAAGTAAAATGAGTTAAAAATTAAACATTAAATTATTTCTATTGGACTTCTAAAATTCTGTCTTCTCAAGTGGATATACATGACCAAATAACTGTGTAAAAACAAAATCTGAAAAAAATAAATAAAAGAAGATTGAAAGCTATTTTTGTTGATAAAACACAGCAGACAGACCTTTAGAGTTACTTATTTTATGTCTTATGCCTTTTGAAGGATGCACAGAAATAGAAATAATCCCAGTTAATTCTTTATTGGTTCTTTTCCATTTGCAGGACTGAGCTGCATTTGCCAAACTGGGTACAAAACTACAACTATCAACACTGAAAAAGTATCCATTGCTTGTGAGGAGTGTCCTGCCGACAAGCCTGTATGTGCATTTAATTTTCAATTATACTAACATGCGTTAACTGTCAATACCTTCTACTAGTTTTATGATATATATTTGAGTTATTATTATTTTGGCATGTTTGTTTCTTTCAGGCGGTGACAAAAGATGGATTTGGATGCATTCGCTGTCCAGGGAGACTTGGTGATGATGGCAATTGTCAGTGTTCATCCAGCAATATCCTCGGTGAGTCATTATAGTAGCAGTAATTCATGAATTGCACTCATGAATGTGCTTATTCCAAATTTAGTACAGTGATAAGACAACAGAAATATTGGAAAAGCTTAATTATAAGTGATTCATTTTACCTTATATGTTGTCTTCTTATTTGTCTTTGCAGTCGAAAGGGACATCAATGGAAACTTTTTGGATGAGGCCAAGTGTGAAACCTGCAATGGAAACAGCCCTTCTTTGTCTGCACCAAACATAAGTGGAGACAGGTACAAGTTGTCAAACTGAAGATGACCAAAGAAATTTTGCATTAAAAAGAAAAATGGTAATTACAGTTAATCATATTCTTGAAGGATGAAGTATTTTCTAACACCCTAGCAAGGTGGTAAGAAGAATACACCGATGTGCTATTTTGTGTGATATTACATCAATATTCAAAAGCACTTTATAGCTTTTTACGGGCAGTTTACTGTATAAGAACAAACTTTTTTTCTATTAATATTTACTCGAAGAATCTTCATTACTTTAATTCATTTTATTTATAAAGATATACATTTTAAAAGGGTAACAGTAACATTTTGCACTAAGCGTACTTTCTTTTGATAAATGTGTTAAAATGATAAACATATATTTATACAAATGACTACACAATGTATATTTTTGTGTTTTTACAGTACCAAGCAATTTTTCTTTTAGTTTATGTTTGTAATTGTTAACCTTTTTAGGTTCTATTGTTTATACTTTTTCCACAGCTTTATTTCTTTTTCTATCTTAATATTTCCAATAACCTGGGTACTATTTGACCAACTGAACTAAGCATTCCCCAAAATTGTTTTTCAGGTGTGACAGATGTCAGGCTACCTTCATCAACACTTCCTGCTCATGTGCATCTCCTAATATCCTAGTGAGTTTAGACATTTCTCTTACCTTGCATCTCCTCCAACAAATTCGACACACCTATTAAGAGTACTCATTTCATAAGTGCTTTTTAATGTGATTTTTCAGGCAGGAGGATTATGTTTACCTCCAGGTGGCCTGTCTACTAATGTCAATCCCAGTGTCAACTATGCTCAGTTGGTGAGTTATTTTCTTATTCACTTTTCGGTACATTAATGAGTTCCTTTCTGTTCTGATTCACTTTTCCTTTTCATTTGCAGAAGTTCAGCATCCAGTCTGCCTGGTTTGTGGAAAACCTCTACTCCTCCTCAGCAGCATGCCTTGTAAGTGAAAGATCTTTATTTAACACCATAAGCAGCAGATTCTTGTTCTTATTGCTCCGACACTTTTTTTATTTACCTCAGAGAACTAGCCCTTTCTGAAACAATGCTTTAAAAAAGCGTTGCATGTTGAGCCATGAAACCTATTAGAGGTAGTACAAAAACACTTCTGTAGCCCAGTCAGAATTAGGATTGTTAGGATTTTATTGAAACATTTTATGTATATTTAGATTTGCTATGTAAAGAAATCATGCTTTCCTTTCAGCTTTTCTCCAACCTAACGGCGTGTCAGACTCTTGGGAATATGTGTGTGATGAACATGCATTCCTTCACTGGTCAGTCTCCTGATGCGTGTGGTCTCTTTAACACAATCTTCCGATCGAGGGCTGCTCTGAGTTCAGTTCAAGATATTTCTTACTGGTAATAATATCTTTGTGCTCTTTCTTCATAATTTTCTATGAAATATTTTGGATTAGATTTATTCTAGCTTCATTTCAGCAAACACTAACAGCTGCTTGTTTCGTAGGAGAGTTAATCTGCCGTGGCTTTACTATGGTGACGAACCAGGGCTTGCTATTCGAGTGCTTCAGTCTGATCCTGTTCCCATTTCATTCAGTTTCAGAGGAAGAAAAAAAGTAAGAGACTTTTTCTATATGAATTGTAGTAAAGAAGAATTACCTCAAGAAAATAACTAACACTGTGTTTGTCTTGTCAGAACACCAACATTCAACTGCTCGCTGCTGTCTATAATATCAGAGGGGAGTTCCTGAGATGGGAGCAAGTAGGAGGAGATAACCTGCAGGTGGGAATACAAGTAGTCGTTGATTAAATCCCCAAACAAATAAAATTTGTATAATTTTCACGGCAAGTAATCACATTCAAACTGTCGTTCTTTCAGATATTTTCAAAGCTCTAAACTCTAACCCCAAATCTGTCAATGGGTTCTCTTACTTTTCTTAAAATATCAGTAAATCCTTTGCTGAGTACCAGATTTCTAACACAAGGTTTTGCAGCAAAACCGATCTGACTATTTTACATATAGTTTAATAAAAAAAAAAAAAATTAAGCAAGACACAAGCAAAGATCAACGTAAACTATATTGGTAATCTGCCATATGGTCTTTATCTATAGCAAAGATTTTGCTGCCCCTTTTGAATGCAGGTCAAAATAGAAAACAGTAAAGATACATTTCTTATCAATTCTCTGGTCCAACATTTCCTCTGCAACCATCCTTTGCCAACATATAGACAGGGTGTTAGTTACCTTTAAAAAGTCGTGTTGAAGGTGTTTTGATTTATTCACAACAGAATAACCCTCTGCTTAACCACAGACCTGCAGTGAGTTTTCAGTATGTGGGCTATTTTCAGAAAACAGCAAGTGCAGCCTGTCACCAAATTATACAGACCCTTTTGAGGCCTTGAGCTCCATTACAGCCTAAGACAGTGTCAACTTTTAAAATGTAAAATGAGGTAGATGGTTGAGGTCAAAATTACACAACAGAGTCCAGATTTAAAGAGCATATCTGCATGTATCATTCTGGTAACTTTGCTACATCTTTTCTTTATAAAAGATTCCTTCCTGTATTGTCAAAAATGTATTTTGTTTTGTCATCTGTCCACAAATTGCTTTTCCACTTTGCTATTCTCCATAGTACTGTCTGTGCAAGGAGCAGCAGAGATGTATTGTTGTAGATTACACAAAATATACCATGTGTAGCCATTGTATGGACTAAAACTGTTTCAATTCGCCACTATGTTTAAAAAAAAAACATTTTAATTTTTCATCTTTTCTGTTAATTTAGCCTGAATAAAATTATTTAAAGCTCTGGTTCTGAATGTACAAGACGACTCACCATTTGTACAGTAAGAGTGTATTGTGTACACTTTGTTTAACTCCTTGCTTGGAGTTGGGTCCAAATTCTAGTCTTAACTTTTGCATTTTTACTACATATATGCATGTTTTTTCACATTTTTGTTGTGGGTTTTGCCTACAGCCTTTAGTCTTTCCATATAAATAATACCAAATTAATATATAGACATGAGGTGCAAAATTCATACTACCTCTGTTTTTTTTTCTTGCTTGTAGATTTGTCCAGAACGAGGTACCAGACAGGCTGCAGCTTTCAGCTTTGGAACCGCTTATCAAGAAAGTGTGAGCACCTTTAACTGATTTTGGATGAAAAAAGGGTTACAAACTTTCTTGGACTGCACATTTATGTATTTAAGCTCTGTGTGTATGTCTGTTTGTGTGTCCAGTGTGACTTATCAGTTGCAGAACTGCTTGTTTCACATCCTGAACCATTGTTCTATGATGTGTTTATGGACCTGGGTGGAGGAGAAAACAGAAAACTCCTTGCTTTGCCAACACTTATTAAAAACCAGCAGTACAATGGACGCTTCATCAATCAAGGTGAAATATTATCTTTCAGAGAAGATTCATGTGAATATGAGAATGATCTTTTATAAATTATGTTTTTCATACAGAGAACATGAGGAACTGGTACCTGTCTCGACGAATGTTTCTTGTGGACACACTGAGTGGAAGAGAGAAGAGCATAAACTCCTCACCAAAGGTCATCCGTGTTGCCACCAGTATCAGCATAAGGTAGACATGTACACACAGTATGGACCCCATGATAAGAGGAAAGAGCTTATAGCAGCTTGATTTTTCTCACTCCTTTTGTGTGGATGGTTGTGTTAATCAGACATAATTTGGTAGTTTCCAGCTGGTTCCACGAACCCAAGAGGGACAGATATTTCCACCCCTGATGACTGTGACCTACACTGATGTTCCCATCACAGATATCAATACTCAAACCGTGTCTGTGAGTAGGTCACACACTTATTTACAATGTGCATATATAATTGACCCCAAGTTATTTTATTTGTCTAAAAAATAAGCTTTTAGTTGCGTTATGTTTTGAACTGATCTGTTTCTAGACAATGTTTGCTGTTGAATATGAAATGGATCAGAGTGAAGCTCGAACAAAGACAGATGTGAGTAGAACTAAGAAGTGTTAGGTCAAACATTCAGAGTTTTTTTGGATTGTCTGATATCATATTAGATTTGTATATAGTGTCATCTGCAGTTTTGTGTGTACAGACAGCTCTTGGTGTGCTGGGTGGAGTGGCTGTGCTTTATTCCCTGCTGAAGACCGTCAGCTGGAAGAGGAGAATTGCCTCTCCTCTCGTCGATGTGGAGGTAGTATGTCTTCAACATGTCAACACATCCAGATCATGTGTGGGTGGATGTAAGCTTCCCATCAATGTCGGTCTTTTTCGCCACCCTCCACAGACGATGCTGAAGTTTTTATTGTTTTATGCTGGTGACCTGGCCAATGTTTTCTTTGCTGTGACGGTGGGAAGTGGACTCTACTGGCTCATCTTTTACAAGGTTTGTCTCATTCTCTGACACTACAAACATTTTAATATGTCTCTTTAAAGATCATATTAGCGTCTTCTTTCTACGCAATTACTTTTTTTCCTGCTGTCTTTCTCACACCGTTGTTTGCTTTGTTTTTGCATGAGCTATTAACTTGTTTCTTCCTATCTCTACTTTCATAGACACTTAAGGCAAGTCTTTTTCCTTTTTGTTCTCCAATTAACATTTATTAAATTCACGTATTCAATTCAGTTTATCATTGCTTTCATTATGTGTTTGTTGTATATTAGGCCCAGCAGTTCGTATCAGTGCTGTTGCCACTGCCTACTCAAGAGGAGCAGTTTATCACGTACATTGGTTGTGCCTTCGCTCTCAAGGTTTGGTCCCTGGCTTAACAAATGTTAAAAAAGCTGAAATAATAATTAAAAAAACACTTTAATCATAACATTTATGCCTACAGAAATGCTGTTGTTATTTGTATATATGTTTATAAATTCCCAAAAATGTCTCATTCTGTGTATTTGCATCCAGGCAATCCAGTTTCTCCATAAGCTGATCTTGCAAGTGTCCATTGATATATTTCTGGTTGACTGGGAGAGACCTCGAAGCAAAGCTAGCAGAACTGTGCACGGTACTAACAAAGTTACCCTGCTTTCGTTTCTATAAGATTGTTTTACTCAAGTGCTTTATTCCTTTCATCACATTTTTCTACAGTTTCAGCTACTGGGGAGACAAAGCGTGAATTGTCTCCAGTCAGCATCTGGAGGACCTATTTTGTGGCCAATGAGTGGAACGAGCTTCAAACCATCCGCAAGATCAGTCCAACCTTTCAGATCATGGCGGTGCTCTTCTTTCTGGAAGTACGCCACCTATAAACATACTTTCCTTTTTTTTTTGCAACATGTCTCACCTCCTCATTCCTGACTTGTTGTCATGTGTTAATAAGGTGCTGGGTTTCTCTAACTTGGCATTGAGGGACCCCTGGGCAACACTAGAGCGCTCTCCACAGGCATTCACTCCTCCTTATAGTGTTATTCTGCGCTATGGTCTTGCAGCCACACTTTGGCTCTGCATTGGACTTCTGCAGGTAAATGGCCATCAATCACTTTTATTTGATCTCTTATCAATTAATATCTTAAGAATCTAGAAACTCTACTGAACAAGCCCCCATAATAGATATTCATATATTCCAACAGATGATTTTCTTCACTGTCTTTTATGAGCACTTTGTGGAAGACAAAATCCGCCAGTTCGTAGATCTGTGCTCTGTCAGCAATGTAAGCAACAATGCACATTTTCCCCTGCATAGCTTTTCTGTCTATAATACTTTACACAAAATGTTTTGTCTGTGTTTGTGTCCAGATTTCTGTGCTGCTTTTTTCTCATCGCTGCTTTGGCTACTACATCCATGGGCGTTCTGTACATGGACATGCAGATACAAACATGGAGGAAATGAACAACAACCTGAAGAGAGAACGTGTATGTAAAAGACAAATTAAATAAATGTTCCTCCTTGCATTTGTTTTACATTATTAATAAGATAGTTTGACGTCCTCGCTCTCTTTCTGTCTTATCTCTGTAAAAAGGAGTCTCTGTGTGGTCAGAGGGGTCTACTTCCAAACACAGATGTTCAGACCTTTCAGGTGTCTTTTACAAACCGTCTGAGGCAGCAGTATGACAGGATACAAGATTCAATCAGCAGGGTATGTGCTTATCTTTGTCATGTTAGTGCCTTACAAACGAAATATTTGTAACATATGTGTTGATTATCTCCTGCGCTTCAGAGGAACAGACCATCACGCCTGATAGATGCATCTACAGCCAACTTGTCAGACCTGCAGTTCAGAGCCTACAATACCATGAATCACTTCCTCGGCTCATTTATTGACCATGTTAGTACATGTATATGCTTTCACGGATACACTCACAAAGATTGTTTCACTTTGTTTGCTTTGTTGATGGATGTGTTTTGTTTAGAGAAGTTAGTTTTCTCTCTGGTATTGCATTGTTTCCCATAGGCCCACTCTGACATGGACTACATCGTAAAGGACAAGCTAACCTTGGAGAGAGTCATAGGAATGGAGTTTCTAGAAGCAAGTGAGAAGACTATTTTTTACAATGGTGAGTACTTCTTGTTTTTTTTTTTAAGCTTGTTTTATGTGTAAATCTGTGTTTTGATATTTTATTGCGTTTCAGATGAAGCACACTCCTTCAGTGACGTGCTCTTTTATGGAAATGAAGCCACCCTGCTGATATTCGACACTTTGTTCTTTTGTGTCGTGGACCTGGGATCTCAGAGCTTTGTGCTTGCGGCTGTGCTTACATATGTGCAGCAAATGGTTAGCATACACTATTTGTGTTTAAAATGTTGTCTTGACTGTGATCTAAAAGTGCATGTACTGAAAACTGTTTGCTTTCCAGATATTTGGCTTCATCCGAAACACTCTTGGAAGAAAGAACCTTGCCAGCAAAACACTGGTGGATCAGAGATTCCTTATATAAATGTCATGGTTGTTTTGTGGCATTTCCCAGAAATGTTTACTGTTCACAGCTTGTGAATAAGTTTTTGTATTTTTCACTACCTTCGTTGTTTTTTAACTGCTGTTTTATGAGGTACATATATCTTTTTTGAAATGCATCTGTTTTTGTACTGATTAAATTGTTTTGATATAAAACTATTTTCTGTTGAGATTTTTATCATTATGGCTATTGTATGTACTTTTATTATATTTTTCTATTTGGTTTTTGGACCCAGCCTGCCTCTCACTCAAAGGTTTACCAGCTCCTAGCACCTGTGTGACCCTAAACAAGATAAAGCAGGTTACGAATGTGCTGAAAGATTGAAAGAGAAATGGAGATTTTTCAATCTTTGCTTATTTGGAGTACAGGGTGCAGAAATTTCAATGTGTGATTTTTTTTAAAGTACCAAGATTGGTGTAATAAATATTAAAACTGCCCTGTAATCTGTATTTGGCATCTGACAACATTTTTAAGGGCATTCGGTCTTATAATTACTAAGACTGTCACAAAAGGCAAATGCTTTTTTTTCTTCAAAAAGCCAGTGTGCATAAAGGTTTAAAGTATTGGTTGGAAATACTTCTCTTCTAGAGGTCATTGAAATTTCCCATTTAAATAGCATCGTGGATGCGTTAGGGCTTTACGTGACGTCATGACGTATGACATCGTTCGGCCAATCAAGGTCCTTTTTGTGGCCTGGCGCTGAGGACTAACGCAGGGATCGCCTTCAACAGTGTGTGGCTTCAAGCCATGAACTCTAACTTCTTTTCATCCGTCGGGTGAGGTAAGTTCGAGTCTAACTTGGTTTTCACACGGGTTAGTTTTCATTTACGTCGAGAAATGTTGTAGTCTGTGCAGAAGTGTGTTATGTAAGCTGACTAGTTTGGCGATAGTTAGTGGGTGTAACCTGCATATAACTAGCTAAAGTTAGCACGAATTACACCGCTTTACTTCCCTAACTGACTCAGTTTCCAGTTACGAGCTTGTATCTATTGTGTTTCATGCTGTAGCAGCATTTTATATATATATATATATATATATATATAATATATCTTTAAGCAGTAGGGAGACTGCTATTAAGTTTGGTTATGTAGGTTTTGCAATTAGCTAAGAAGCTAGTGATGTCAACAAACATGGCAACTTTCTCAGAAAGCTCCTATTTGGACGGGCCCTTAGTGTTTGTGACTAGCGATGTTTGATTTAGGGGGGTGTTTTTAGATATATCTATAAGGTGAACATAGTGGGGTCAAGCTGGAGGACATTATCAACAAAACGTTTGAGTGGCCTATTGATCTACCTTATTTAATAATCCTTTGTGCTCAACATTGGAGATAAAGGAGGCAATAGATGAAAAGGTTGTAGGATTTTATATATACAGTAATATATATATATATATATAAATTTAAGCCGATACTTATGCAGAATCTGGGTCAGTTGGTCATAACAAGTAACAACATTTCTGGAGACCCAAATGTCAGGGGCGAATTACTGGCCCAAGATATTTTTAACAGGGTGTACAACATGGTTGCCCCATTTGTAACTCAGGTGGTGTTATGTTTCAAAGCTTAATATTTCAGTATAATAAATGTATCTTCTTTTTTTTAAAAAAAAGTTTGGGGTACAGCCTGTCATTAATATTAGTTTTTATAAGTCTAAGGGTGCAACTGTTATTGAAGATTATGACACATCAGCATGTATAAGCTTAAGATTGACCTCCATGCATTGAAAACATGTTTAGCAGGATGTTTGAGCAGGGTGAGCATGCATAACTATTCAGAGAAATTTGCCATTACTATTTTGTTGACATACATACACACTCTCCACCCTGATTTAATGACCCTTTTTTGTATGTTACTCCTGTCTACAATTCCTCTAATGAAAGACCTTCAAACACAGGAAATATTACTCTACCTGCTGGCAAAAGTACTTAAATGGTCAGATGTATTTGAAAGCATTACTTTATTTATTTATCTTAGTCTTCTACAAGTTTAATAGCCTCAGACTACTTTCCATGATTGGATGGGCACAGGTGTGGGCAGATGTTAAGACTGATAAATGTCCAGGAAGTAGAAAAATGGGACTGGAGTACAGCTGCAGATTTTTGGAAACCAGGTTCTAGTGGTTAATCAACAAACTCTTTAAACCATTAGTCGGATCTAATCTGTTATGGCCACAGGTAAAAAAAAGTGAATTTCCTGGTTTGTAATAGACAAATGGCAACATGTAGTGTAAGTATTCACTTATGGTTTCTAGGATATTGTGATTGAGCACATAGTGGACCACAGTTTTTGGTTGTTCGGGACTTGCTGCTGTGTTTTACAGGCATTACCAATCTGTAACAACTGCAAAACCTCATCATATAATCTCAGATTGTTTGTACTGTGTTTGCTTAATGGTGCATACGTAGAATATCATGTTCTCTGTGTATACATTTGTCTCTATCCAGCTGTTGCTTTCAGATTGTTGCAACTCTAAGGTTTAAATGTGTTTTCTTTCAAAGGTGTGCATATAACGGGGTTTGGTGTGTCTGCAATGCCTGTGACATCTCAGCTGCTTCGGGGTTTACCCCGTGCCAAGGTCTTTGCTTTCAGTCTGTTACCATGCCAACATAACCAGTCCCTGTTGGGTCACTGCCATCCCTCAAGACAGCCGTCCCACAAGTGGCAGACACACAAGCCATCAAGAAGCTACCAGACATCCTCAGTTCTCCACAGTTATATCCTTACGCCCCCTCAGGTCAACTCCATTCTTAAAGCCAACGAGTACAGCTTCAAGGTATGTGATTGTATACATTACACAGCTCGCCATCCATACACCACATTGCTACTTTCATTCCTTCAGCTGCTTGTCTGACGTTATCCAGGTGCCAGAGTTTGATGGGAAAAATGTATCCTCGGTGATGGGTTTTGAAAGCAATCAGCTCCCTGCCAATGCTCCTATCGAAGATCGTCGAAGTGCAGCCACATGCTTACAGACACGAGGAATGCTGCTGGGTGTGTTCGATGGCCATGCAGGCTGTGCCTGTGCTCAGGTGAAGCTGTTTTCTTGTGCTACAAATTCCACTTTTTTTTTTTTGCGAATTTCTGTTTGTATAAAATATTTAATTTATTCGTAAAAAATATTTTTTATATAGATTTGTGAATAAAAAATGTGGTTCAACTTCCATTGAAATTGTTGAACTCTTGCTGTACCCATGCATTACCTCTAGGGTTAATTAATCTATGTATTTATTTGTAGGTCAGTTTGTATTTGCTTGAGAAAACTTGTCATTTGGCAGACTGACAACTCACATTAAATAATTCCTCTCCTTTTTCTTTCTATTGTACACCTGCTGGCAGTGACAAAATCATTTCATGCAATCTATAATTCCCTCTCTAGGCCCTGAGTGAGAGGTTGTTTTACTACATAGCAGTTTCGCTGCTTCCTCATGACACCCTCTGTGAGCTTGAGGCATCAGTGGAGGCTGGCAGGGCCCTCAGTCCCATCCTGCAGTGGCACAAACACCCTAATGACTACTTCAGCCGGGAGGCTCAAAACCTTTATTTTAACAGTCTTCGAACATACTGGCAGGAATTAATAGACTTAACCAGGTGAGAAACTTGCATCAAAAACATTCAATGCATAACTTTTTGTATTTATCTACTTCTTATGAAGCATTTTTTTCTGCAGCTGGGTGTCAGTATGTTTAGAAATAGAAAACAGAAGTCTTCAATTTAACTCCTAACTCTTGCCAGTCATAAAAACAGAGAAATAAAAAAGAAAGTACTTTCAATTTGAATGTTTTCTTTATCCTGACATGTGTTTTTTTTTTTTTTTAAACCAAGGCTTAAAGTTGGGAAACAAAGCTTTACGCTAACGTCGCATTAACATCACATTACATATAAAATATAAACCATGCTAAACCTCAGCTAAAATGAAAAGCAGTGTGGAAAGTGTATCACCTTGGTTCAGTAGTTGACATCTGTCTTTCGTAGTATTAGTGTGAGGTTGCTATGACGTCATTAGCATCTCACATTGTTGTGGAAAATCTTTGACCCATTTGTCTTATTTAAAGTGTGGCTTCAACTCATTGAGGTTTGTGGAGATTTCCGTATTGACAATTCTTCTAGGTTACAGAATTTTAGTCAGGATTGGGTCTGCACTATGTTGGCTCTTCCATTTCTCTTCCGCTGTAGATTTACTGTTGTGCTTGGAATATTTGTCATATTTCATTAATGAGTTCTGGTCAAACTTTAGCTACAAGGTACTAGAATATCTTGAAATATAACGGATTTCAGGGTTGAATTGGTGACTGCAAAATGTCCAGGCCCTGTGGTTGCAAAAGGGTCCCAAATCATCAGCTCTTCACCACTGTGCTTGACAGTTTGCTATGAGATATTGGTGGTAATATGCTGCGTTCGGTTTTCACTTAATGAAGCATAGCATGCCCCAAGAAGAACCAAGAAACCTGGCCATTTTTCTCCAAGTCTTGCGGGTTTATTTCAGAAGCAGCACTACAAATCTTTGATTCAGCAGCTTCTTTCTGTGGCGTCGACAGACGTTTTCTCCTGGAAAAGGTCTTCTAGACAGGCCTAACTTACTCATGCTGTTTCTCATTGTACTGTCAGGAAGCAAAACATTTACATGCTAACTGGGGGGTGTCGGACACTTGTATTGACCCTTGATGGAACTTGCTGGGGCGTTAACTCCTGGAAAGACTGACAACTGTCTTCTTGGAGATGGTCTTTCTCCTTGTAGAATGAAGGACATCAGATAGTTTTTAATCCTCTTATCCTTCCATATTTGATGGCCAGCAATAATTACTTCTCTAATATCATTGCTGATGTGTTTGCTTATTGCCATTATGTTTACACCTTGATTTATCAAATCTCTTTTTTTATGGAGGACCTTGCATCTGCTGATTATTAATTTAGCAAGTGCATTTGATTATCTGCATCTGGCTGCCGCTTAAACATAAGGATGCACTTGGTTGTTTATGAATTTTTTGACTTGTTCATTTCTAAACCAAATATGTCAAAAGCCCATTTTCTCTGTTGTTGTTAGTTTGGTCAATTTTCAAACTGGATTTTCTGGTTTGGCCCATCTGTAAATGGTTTCTGTTCTTGACTTCTACTCTCATCTGCATCATCATCTTATATATCACTCTACTTCTCCAGCCCAGGCGAGGTTCCAGATACACACGAGGCCTTGCTAAATGCTTTCAAGAGGCTGGACAACGACATTTCCCTGGAAGCTCAGGTGAGAACTGCATGACCCTACTTACTGAGAAGCAGTTTTTACACTTAAATAGAAAACAATGTCAGCTGGGCCTTCCTGCTCTCTATTCATGAGTAATGTGCATACGAACTGACAAATGCAAGTCATGTCATTTGTGATGAGTGCCAAATCTGAATTCTGCTTCACCCATTAAGAGATACTGAATATCATTAATGTCATTAATCCAGGCTAGCAATGCTAGGAATGTGAGCCCCCAAATATAAATTTTACGATTCAAAGAGAAGCTGGGCTGGTTCTTGATCCCGGTGCAAAATAAACCTGGTGGCATATCCAGTTTTGCTGATTAGTGTTTTTTATTCTTGCAGGTTGGAGACCCAAATTCTTTTCTGCACTACTGGGTCCTGAGAGTGGCCTTTTCTGGAGCGACAGCCTGCGTGGCTCACATTGATGGACCAGACCTGTATGAAGAATGAATACATAACTTTATTTTAACCACACGCTTTTTAAAAAGAGATTTTTCCCACAAGGTATTTAGTCTCTTTTTGCCTGTCTCCTGTCCTTTTCTGAAGTTTTATAGCCAATGCAGGAGATGCTCGGGCAGTGTTGGGGGTGCAGGAGGAGGATGGTTCATTCAGCGCTCATACACTTTCTAATGACCACAGCGCACAGAATGAAAATGAAGTTTCTCGGATACGGAGCGAGCATCCACCATCAGAAAGGAAGACGGTTATACGTCAGGTAGTGCATCTAAGTTACTCAGCCTGCATGTTATCAAAGCGTCTGTTCAAGCCACTCCGTTATCTTTCTCCTCGTTAGGATCGATTGCTCGGCCTGCTAATGCCTTTCCGTGCTTTTGGAGATGTAAAGTTCAAGTGGAGCATCGAGCTGCAGAAACGTGTGCTGGAGTCCGGACCTGATCAGCTCCACGAAAACGAGCACACAAAGTTCATCCCTCCCAACTACCACACGCCGCCCTATCTGACCGCCGAGCCTGAGATCACGTACCACAAACTGCGTCCGCAGGATCGATTCTTGGTGAGAGAACAAGTGCCATCACAGTTGCAGCTCTTACAAATTCTTTTTGTTAATTTTTTAGAATAGTTTTTGAAATATGGATTTCAGGATCACTGGTTTGTATCCCATCCATGCGCTCTCATTAGGTGTTGTTCTAATAGTTGAATGTTGCAGCTAAAAATAAGGACAGTAAAACAAAACAGTAAGTTACAGACAGCGCTGACAGCAGAGAAACACACTATCGCACGGTTATGGGTTATAAAATCTGTTTTTCTAAGGTATATTCTGTACACTATTCAGTTTAAGATGAGCTCTTATGAGACGGTCAGACGGCAAGTATTACTCATTACTTGTGAGATTTATTAATCAAATGTTATAAAGGCCTGAAATCCTTGACATTTAAACCCACTACAAAATCCTGCAATGAAAGTAAGACACATGTCAATGTTTTGTCTCCCTTTCTTGATGGATAATTGTAAATGCACCACCTCCACAAGATTTTATGAGTCACTGCCTTTAAGCTCTGAGAACGGACAAATGAGCTCTTTATTCTCTTTGTACAATTATACCCATCAAAGACCCATCTTTATAAATGAGCATGAAAGAAAATGAAACAAAAGTGAAAATGTGTCATGCAATTTAAAACTAGAAAAGCACTCAGAGCACACACCTCTGCAAAGCTAGCAGTCTGGGTATTTTTCTTTGAGTTATATACACATGTATTGAAAATGTCTCTAATCTCACAACGATAAAGAATCCTTTAAAAAAATTCCTGGTTCCAGACGGTGATCTGGACCATCCCCAAAATTTAATCATCTCTTCATCTTTCCATTATGGATATATCATGAAAATGTGATGGAAATCCATCCATAATTCCAAGTTATGTTGTTCACAGACAATATAACTAAAAGTACCTCCTCGGTGGAGACAATAATGACAATAATTGTTCTATTTAAAAAAAACTGAAAAGATAAAACATTTCTAAGCAAGAGTTTTCTGTATAAGGAGCAAAAATGTTTGTTTATTCTGTATTTGTTTTAGTGGCAGTATATTACAATTTAAATGCAGGGCAGAAGCTTCCTTGAAGCGATTTAGCAGGATCTCCTACCATACGTACTGCGTCCTATAAGTTGTTTTGTGATGAATTTAGGTTCCAAGTGAGGTTAAGCATCTCATCTAATGGACATATCACAATCATTTAATGTTCTCTGTTGGCAGGTAATCGGCTCTGATGGCCTCTGGGAGACCCTCCACCGGCAGGAAGTGGTTCGGATTGTTGGTGAATATCTTACAGGGGTGCATCAGCGTCAGCCACTCAAAGTCGGAGGCTACAAAGTCACTTTGGGACAAATGCAGGGCCTACTGGAAGAGAGAAAGGCTCGCATGTCTTCAGCATTTGAAGATCAGAACTCGGCGACACACCTCATGCGTCACGCTGTGGGAAACAATGAGTTTGGCACAGTTGACCACGAGAGGCTGTCTAAAATGCTGTCACTACCCGAAGAGCTGGCTCGCATGTATCGAGATGACATCACCATCATCATCGCTCAGTTCAACCCGCACGTGATCGGTGCACAGAGACAAGAAGAGCAATCCTGAGTCATTATAGTTGTGACACTGACACACACACACTTTTACAACCATGTGCTTTAGTTTTAAAAGAAAGCACAGGTAATTACAAACAGGCCGTGTGATATATCTGCTCTGCAGTTTTAACCCCCTTTATGTAAAGAACTTGTATGTTTGTACGAAGTGCTGCACAAAGTCTGTTTTTTTTATGAGGTTTGAAGATTTCTGTTATAAACTGGATTTGAGTCTCTCAAGCTAAATGCTATTTATGAAGCCAGGTTCGACTGGTATCTGTTTTTGTGGGGGGGGGGGGGGGGGGGGGGGGGGGGGGGGGGGGGGGGGGGGGGGGGGGGGGGGGGGGGGGGGGG
>JBAMHX010000007.1:13951257-13971278 GCA_037177515.1 Pseudomugil tenellus | reverse complement strand
ATATATATGTTCCTGACTACCCCATTCCCCCCTCCCTACCTGAGGAATTCAGGGAAGCCAAAAACCCAGCACTTTTAAAGTTAAATAAAACCCCACCTTTTAGATTGGCTTTTATTATGAAATTGAGTTATTATTTAATTTTTTTAATGACTTTTTAATGTATTTTTTGTTTTACCTTTATGTAGGTGATTTTAAATGCTGTGATGCACTTTGTAACTTTGTTTAGAAAAGTACTATAGGAATAAAGTTGGATGATGCCATTAATATCGTTTCCTCATATCAACATCAGTGTCAAGCCAGATGTTTCTACCTAATTTTATTTACTTATTTATTATATTATTTTAGTCAATGTTTTAATAGTTTTAGTTAAGAAAATGGGACAGTTGGGGGTGGAAATGATAATTTTATCTGTTTGTGTGTTTTAAATTTAAATAATTTTATCATCTACAGCACTTTGTGTTGCCTAAGGCATGAAAAACACTTTACAAATAAATAAAGTTTGAAGTTTAAATTATCTGAAAGCATGTCTCAGACAATAGCAGGATAATTTTATTGATCATCAATCAAATGTCTCAGTTGAACTCTTAAGAGTATTTATGATACTGATGAAAGTTATAAGCTTCAGCCTTGAGTATATATGTGTGACTATATTTTTTGAGGCTAAATTAAACAATTAACTCACCCTGAAGCGCCTGTGGGACGCCAACACCTGCATTGTCTTTAATGTTGATGTTAAGAGAGAAGGTTTTGTCTTCAGTTGGCTTTTTCTTCAGGTGCAGTTTAGCTGTTGTATCTGCATCACACACAGAAAAATAAAGAGAGGATATACAAATATGACATATTTATATCCTGCATATCCTTTTTTTGTTGTTTTTTCTGGGTATTATTTCATAGGTGTACCATCAACTTTCTGCAGATCCCAGTTGACGGCTCTGCCTTTCTCAAAGGCAAAGGTGAAAGGTTGGGAGAAGGGGTCGCTGTCTTTATCTACAGCTTTGATGATGATAGGTTTGAGGTCCTTCGTGTTCATGCAGATGAAAGCCTGCGTCTCAATCAGTTTTGGGTAGTTATCATTGACATCCAGCAGGCGTACATGGAGAACCCGCTCAGAAGACTTCTCAGGGTTTTCTTTAAGGGAGATAAGCGTGCATGGAAAAAAAGAAAAAAAAAAACTAGAAACACATTTGCTTCCTGTGAAAGATGTTTAAGCCACTTATGTGACTGCATAGAATTAATATTAAACAGTGTTTGAGTGTAACTATTTCTTTCCTCACCTTTCTCAAAGGCGGTAATAGTGACTTCAAAAGTTTCCAACTCCTCTCGGTCCATTTTGCTTTTGGTCTTGACCTGTCCTGTGGCTTCATCAATCTCCAGCCAACCTTGTGTGTCACCAGTCATCTTAAAGCTGCGCAAGATGACAAAATTAGCAGCCATCAAAGCCACAAACTCAGCCACATACTACATAGAGTCAACCTTGTTTCAGCAAACGCGTGACCAGTGAAAACAACAGAAGTCAAAACAAATCAATAATCTGTTCTTTGTGCGTTTGTGGATGAAACTAACAGCCGAGCAGTAAAAGCTTTGCTTGTGGTGTGTTAGCATTCAGTCAATTGCACTGTTAAATCTTTCTGGAGTGCAGCATTAGGTAAACGCAAACATGCTGGTTGAATCAAGTCATAACAAAGTGATGTCGCAACAGCATTAATCAAACCCAGCATCCCCTCTGTGAAATCTGTGCTCACTTTTCTATCTTTTCTATTTCTATCCAGCATTTGACATTTTCTGCTTTATCATAATCCTGTTTTCTCCCATGCGGACACAACTTCACAACAACCGTATGGTCATTCATTTTCTTCTGACATGCAGATGTCAATGAGTGGGTGTAAAATAAATTGTCTCCTGAACTGGAACATCACACAGTTTTCCACAATAATATACTACTGGAGAGACTGTGTATAATCAAACCCACAGAGAGATATGAGACACTGTGGAGGACTTTCCAGGCTTAGTACCTTATTCCTCACACATAAGGAGCCTGACTTTTCTCAAAAATAGCTTTCCAATGTGACTCATTCGTCAGATAACTACAATAAATCATGCTAACATTAAAAAAGTTTTGCTTTTCTCTTTCTTTTCGATTACCGGTAGTTTGTATGTTTGATGTTCATCTGGATATTACATTAACTGAAAAATAGACATAAAAACAAAGAAAAAGCTCAAACACATTAAAGATTTGCATTCACCAAGATAGTGAAACAGGAATAAAAAAGATGATTTTTTAAACTCTTTCTTTTGAGCAACGTCTTTACTTATTCAAAGTAAACTACATATTGTGGGATACTTGTAAACAAGGTCATTCAACTTTTGCATCTGGTTTTTAAGGGTTTGATGATGGCAACAATAGTAAATTAATGTCTTCCGTACACCACTGCAGCATCATTTATCT
Source organism: Pseudomugil tenellus (assembly GCA_037177515.1). NCBI lineage: Eukaryota > Metazoa > Chordata > Actinopteri > Atheriniformes > Pseudomugilidae > Pseudomugil > Pseudomugil tenellus. The sequence continues at coordinate 13,968,832 of JBAMHX010000007.1, read as the reverse complement.
TGTTTAAAAATGTTTTTATGTTATGTAATGACTTATAATTACAAAGCGTGCTGCTGTGTTTACCCGATCTCTTTCCCTTCTGGATCCTTTGCTTCCACGGTGAGAAGCACTGATCCCTTGGTAACATTTTCATGGACTGTCACATCCAGGATGTCCAAGCTAAACTCTGGGACCTCATCCACATCACTCACAGACAAAGAAACAACAGTGGTGGAATCGCTGCCATACTCAAGACCTGACTTTAGCGGCTCAGGGTTGCGAGCATCGATCTGGAGTTTGTAGGTGGAAGAGGATTCAAAATCCAGAGGCTGTTGAGAGGAAGACGATGTGATTAAAAGAACATTCACATTTCCAGTCTTTCATGAATGTAAATGAACAAATGCATTATGCAAATACAATATACAATACAAACATTGCTAAAACACATAAATATAATTAATGAATCCATCTTGAGAGGTTGATTGAGAACTTATAAGGAAGTTTAAAGGAGAAAAGCGAGCGTATAGGCTGCACCTTAGCTACAACCAGATGACCAACACCTGTGCCATCAGTTTCCACAGTGAAGACACCATCATCATCGCCTGCAGAGATGCGGAACTGAATGAAGGAGCTGCCACTTTCAGGGTCATCTGCATCGGATGCTCTGATGGTCAGCACTGTGTGTCCCACAGGGGTGTCCTCTGCCAGAGAGTGGCTGCCATACTGAACATTGACACACAATCAGAACATCATCATCATCATCATCATCAGTATGACGAACACGAGCTAAAAGATTCAATTACTTACATTATTCTTCTCAAACAGAGGAATCTCGTTGTTGACATCAATGACTTTGATGACCACTTTGCAGACAGTGCTGAAATCTAGAAACCAGAACCAGTAGCGACAAATTCTGGAGAGAAATCTTACCAAACTCTACTGAGCATGTGTGTTTGCATGCAGTGTGTTTTACCTGGGTCCTCAACTCTGACATTAAGGTTGTAAACAGACTGCTCTTTTCGTCGAAGCCCGCGCAGCGCTTGAATTCGTCCAGTGGCCTCCTCGATGGAGAAGGTGTCGGCCGCAGTGGCTGGATTTAGTAACACAATGGTGTAAGCCAGCTGAGAATTCAATGTCCCCTCTTTGTCGCTGTCGTGAACCAACAGTGTTCCCACCTCGCTACCTGGAACAGAGACAGAACATAAAAATCCTTCACATTCATTTTGATGTTTTGAAAGAAAATCTGCTCATCAAATGCTCTAAAGGCTCCCAAGTCATGCTCATCTACATGTTTTTAGTTTTGTAAGGGGGGGTGGGGTTACTCTGCGTCAAAATATTATATTTACACTGTAGGCTGCTGCAACACAAAGCCCATCAACAGAAAGGCTTTGTGTGTTAGATGATCCCCCGAGAAGCAGCAATTAATACTTTGGTCCAGTCCAACTGCGTTTTCTGCTTAGAAAGATTCCCAACTAAATGAAATGACTTGAGCGTCTGAACAGCAGCCATGATGGCAGCTTTAACATTGAGAACGTTAGAAAATCTTTCACAGAAGAAAGGAAACAGCTCTACGATTGTTTGTCTGCAACTTTCAGAAAATCTGAGATTACAAAATGGGTGGAAACAACTTTTGGAGATGTGTTGTATGCTTCTGCTCATTGTCTCTGCATGATAGTGTGTACCATGGGGCACTAAAATTGCATCACCTAGTTACACACCTTTGTGTACTTTATTCTATGGTAACTGAACGCCTTTATGTGCTGAACATGTGTATTCATTTACAGAACCATTCTGGGCATCATCTCATCATATTTGTCCTGTCATTTGGCAAGAAAACAAGGAAGTCACAATATACGACCTATGGATGCTCGCCAAAGTGTCTCCAAAGTTCAAACTGGATTGACAAGAAAGCACCTTACAAGTATAAATTACATTCTGAACTTTCTGAACATTTAAGCCCTTGTTACATTGAATTAGTTTGAAAATGTGGAAATCAATGCGTTTCACCTTCTTTGTGCACATGTTTCATGTAAGAAAATAACAACATAAGTTTTACAAGTTGACTACTCTTGGCTAAGTTTCCCTTAGAAAAAGAGATATTTGATCTCAGTAGCATTATAAAGGATAAATAAAATGCCATAGCCTCTTTTACTATATAATATGAAATATATATTTTCACGTAACATGGATAGATTGCAAAAGATTAAATACTAGAATAAAGAATATTAATAGAGCATCTGTAGTGGTTGGATTGTCTCAGCTCTAATTTCCACAAAAATGTCTCCCAAGATATTTCCTTAAATTTTATTATATTTTCCAATGAAGTCAAAGAAAAAATGTATTAAATCCCAATGTTTGGACATGTTTGGATATGTTTGGACATATTTGGACAGGTATACGCTTGTGACATGGTGATGTAAAGTTTAGGATGATAAGATGGGAAAAAACATTCATTCCTTTTTTGAGCACTTAGTCCAATTAAGGATTGCAGGAAAGCTGGAGCCTTACAAGCACTGGACGAGAGACAGGGTACACACTGGAGAGGTCACCAGCCCACCAAGGAGACATACGGGAAACTAATGTAGCATGTATCCTAAAAGGGTAGTTGTTGCTCATTTCAGTAATATAACCTGCAAAGAAGTGCTTTTAATATTTTCCAGTAATCCGAGCTGAGAGGTACGTGATGTGTCTTATTCTTTTTTACTATCAGAGAACCTTTTCACAACAAAGCTGGTTTTGTGTCCTTTCAAGAGCAAAACATGTGAATAGATTTATACAAATACAAAGCTCGAAACAAACAGAGGGGGCAAAATTGAGATGGGAAAAACGGTAAAACATGTAACACACAATGCCTCGAAAGGGTTATGTAATAATCGCACAGATACACGTTTTACCTCCAGGCTCATCCTCCTGGATTTCAAACACACTCTCTTCTTCCCCACAGACTGGTTTGTTGTCATTCTCATCCTCCACCAACACCTGAATCTCCATTGGTGGATCCACTTCTTTGTCGTTGCTATCCTTTGCAAACACGACCAGGATGTACTGCAAAGGAACACAGCTTATTCCACATTTCTGCATGACATACAACATATGAGATTCAGTTGGTGTCTATACCATTTCCTTTTCCTCTCTGTCCAGCTCCTCTGTCAACAGTATTTCACCATCCTCTGTGATCTGGAAGGGGAACCTGAGCATTCGCTCTTTCTGTGCTAATGAGTAAATCGCATCGGGGTCATTAGACTGGACCTGGATGTAAAGAGAGTAAAGAGGAGCTCATATAATGGCAGCCATATCCAGGATTTAAAGTAAATGTAGTGAGTGGGTTCTGTAACATTTCTGTGACTCTCCTTACCTTTGCTATAACCTGGGGGTAATCACCCTTTAAGTTCTCTCTAATAGATATGGGTCCAGGGTTGATCCATTGGTTCTGTTGCACAGCGATGTATACTCTTGCATTTCCACTCAGGGCAGTGTCCAAAGCTCCTCCCAGGTCTTGTACACGCACAATTAATGTGTAGTCTGGGTCCTCCAGCGGGTCCTTCTCCCTCCTCTTTATCTCTACAGGTTAAACAAAAGGGTTGTAATTCAAGGCGCACATCACAATAATTTAAATTCATTTAATAATTTGGGAAATCTGAGCCACATCTGTGGTTGTAACTGCGCTTCCTGGCTAACTCATTAGCTTAACTCCGAACAGGTCATACCAGCAACCCTTATCTCTCACAGTGGTGTTTTCATCACTGATTATCTACTTTGCATTCATCATTCAGATGATTCAAACACAAGTCTTTTAGACTGGACAACTTCTCAGTTTTCTTTTAAACATACGTGTAATTGTGCACAGTGAGTTAAAATCTAGCAAAAAATAAATAAATAAAATAACCTGGCATCTGAAATCAACAACATGCACTCTGGAAAATGGATTCTGTATCAGTTCTGGTCCTGCTGGATCTCAGTGCTGTGTTTGATTCTGCAGATCACAGAATCATAGTGCACAGGCTGGAAAACTCAGCTGGGCTTTCTGAAGGTCCGATTTGAAAGACTGGAGTCATTTTGTTACAACTGGCTGAGCATACTCTGAGAGAATGGCCCTCATTGGTCGGTTCTCTTCTGTTCAGCTTGTATTTGCTGGAGCTTCAGGCTCTTGAAACTATCAGCCAAGTTTGTAACTTTGTAGAGTTGATAGACTTGAGTTGAATAGCCTTTCACCAATTACAGATACTTTTAAATCCAAAAACCTTTCTCACATGTCTATGCATGAAAACTGAATGGTAACTTTTTAGTTTATATTGTTTATAGTTGTTTTCATTTATTTAATTTTTATTGTTTTTTGCCATTTGTTGCTGTCTTTTATTACTTTTTAATTTTTTTGCACTATGTGTATTGCTTTTACTATTTTATATAAATGACTTGCGATGTACATAAAATGTGCTACACAAATAAACTTGTTTTTCAAACAATTTTTACCCCAAACAAGGCTTGGAGTACGACTTTGACATTAGTATAGATAAAATCTTCTGGAAGAAAGCCAGGGACATAATTTCATTTACTCAGTTTATTTCTGCACAGTTTAGAATATAACACCTGGTATCAAGAATAAAATAGATTGTAACATGGCTTCCCTCTGCTGTAAATGAAAAGATTGGTCCAATGAATTGTGGCAAAGTGAATACAACTTTCCTTCATTATATATTTCCATTGTCTTGTCGTGATGAAGGAGGTTTTATACACTTTTTTCTCATTTATTTGGTTGTGTCATATCAGAACTATTGATAATAATAAATATAACTAAACTATAATTACTAAGCAAATAATCTTTTTTTTTTTTAAAAAAAAGAAAAGTTTCCAGCCCCAACTGTGAGGTTTTGTCTTGCCGTATTAATATATGTTCATTTGTACACTTGAAGAACCTCTCGCTCTAGGTCAATGAAATACTTCTTCTCTATCATTAAACACCAAAAAAAAAAATAAACAACTGAATAAATATTAATAAAGAGAGGAAGGTCTTAATGACAAATCTTCAATACTGGCTTCTTTCCTTATATTATCATACCCTGATCCCCACTAATTAGAAGAGCAAACATTCTCTTTAGACATTTTAATATATTGTTTTTGTTTTGTACTATTTGTAAATAATAGCAAAAAAAATCTAAATGAGTTTCTCTAAGAACTGCTGCTCCTTGACTTTACTCTGTAGGAAAGGTCAGAAGATTGAATTCTGAAAGCTTAATAAGACTTTTTATATTAACAAACCACAAGTCTTAGGCTCCACCGAGCAGCTGCCCGCTTCTCTGAAGATTCAAAATGAGCTTGTAATGAAACTTAGAAATGTTAATTTAATTTAACAGGAACAATGGAAGATAAGTCCAAAACTAAAAAAAAACATTTAGACACAACTGCTGATATGATGCTCGAGGTACATATTCTAAGCCTTTGTTTTATTGCAGAAGCCCTTCACAGGGATTTATCCACTTCTGTTCTGTTGCAGCAGCAGTTGGATAAATATGACCCACAATGAAGAGAGATTAGAAGAAAATTATTTCTTCATTTCTTTACCACAAAATTCAGCGCCAGATGTTTGGAAAGGCAACTAAACAAGCCTTGACAGTCAGTAGCGAGGTGAATATTTCACAGAAGAATTAAATAAAATCGCAGAAAGTTCTGAAAGCAATCATGATACTATATGACAAAAAAGGACTAAAATGGAAAGAAAATGATTACGAGTCCAACAACAGTATAAAGAACTTAAGAAAACATTTAACACAATTTTGTTTCTGTCACTCTTCTTGTTAATGAATCAACTGGAGACTTTTACAGCTCTGTTTGACAAACCTGCTCTCTCCACGCATGTGAAGAACGGGTTTTCCTCATAAGGCACCTTCGGCACTGAACAGTACTCATCAAATTTTCCTTTCAGAGCATGAATACTGCGATCTTCTCCCTTGCTGTACCGAATTCCTTCTTTAGATTTCAGCATCTGTTCTCCTGTTAAAAAGCAGACAATGAAAGATTCAAGAAACTGAACAGAAATTTGGAAAATCAACACAGATTCAAAACTAACACAAATGAATGATTATCTTATTTAGTATTTTAATATTTATGTAGGCTAATCTTTATTTGACAGGTATTTTCTGGCAGTCCAAGATAAGGCAGCAGCACAAAGTGTAGAATACACCAGGTAAAAGACATTTTACAATGAAAACCGATATTTGGAAACACATGGCATTAAGTAAAAAAATATATATTAATATTAACTATTGGAAAACTAAGATCCTGCACAATTACATGATACAAATAAAACTAGAGACTAAAAACTCAGATATTAGTTAATATCTAGTTTAAAAAACCCCAGATAAACTTAATATCTTTGAGTGTTGGATTAGATGATCTTTGTTCCCTACTGTTTTATGATTTTTATATAATGTTATACATTTTCTTGATCTCTGTGGATAATCTTTGTCTTTATTGTTGCATATTATTTTAAATGGATGTGATCTGCCGGGGACTACAGACTGAATTTAGCCATTGGCTAATTCTGCTTATTTGCATCCTTTAAAGCCCAACCTGAGAACAACTAGACAGAACAGTGCAATTTTATTACATTTTATGTCTTTATTTAACCCTTTAGTAGAATCTTCAAAAAAAGGTTTAATTAATTTTTCGGTATTTTTACTATTTATTACCACATGACAAGTCCAAATTATTATTCTACTTTCTGGTGTTCACCAGGGGCAGGAGACCAGTATAGTGTAGTGTACAACTGGGATTTGAATAAAGTTACTACCATAAAGGGCAAAAGTCTCAGAAACTGTGTGAATCAAATACGTTTGACTTTATAGGATTAATGTCCATTAATAAGAAGAAACATTAACACACACAAACGCATGACAGACGTGTTTTAACATACATGGCTGCTATAAACAACCTCACATTCTCACACACTCAAAGCAGTGAAACTGCAACACACACTGGCAGTCTGCCTTCAATCACCGTTAATCTCAAGCACAAGAGATGAGCTGTGTAATCTGGGTTTACAGTGGTGCTAAACTACTGGATCACAAGCAGAGAAGGACAGATTACAGACTTTCCCACGGACACTGAACCTACAGCGTGTCTGGCTCCATATCTGTGTGTTAGGCTATGTGTGAAGCGGCGAGTGTGTGCATGTAACCTTCTTCTGTGGTGGAGATCTCTCCTGTGTTGGGGTCAATCTGGAACAGGAGGATGTTGTGATTGTTGGGGATCTGACTGATCAGGCTGTAGACCAGCTGAGCATTGGGAGTCTCTGGGTCATCCAGATCTGATGCAAACACCCGAGTGAATGGGACACCTTGAGACACACACACACAACGAATGTCAAATGCACCTCAAGAGGTTGGAGATTTATGAGTGTGTAGCAATGCTGCTTAACTAGAGTTGAAATATCTCAGGAATTATGTAGAACCACCTTTTAATAGGGAATGTGTGTGGCTATTGAATGTTTAATTAATCCCAGAGTAATTCAAAGTAACAAATTTTCAGTTTTTTTAATAACTCTATAATCAGAAGCAGCTATAATGTTCCCTTCCAAATGCATAATTTTAATAATTCTTTCTAAAGAAAATCCCACCTTTATTCATATTTAGGAAGCACACAGAAGCCCAGGAAAATAAAACTACAACTTCTGAAAAACATAAATTCCCTCAAACAGAAGAAACTACTATTTGTCCTTGAGATGACACATATGAGGCACAATTTCATCAGTGATTATAGTCTTGTTTGAATCTTTTGTCTCTTATCTATTATATTCAAACCTGCTGGATTTTTTTCTCGAACCCAAGTTGGATAGCTGCTCTGGTTGAAGCTCGGAGCATTGTTGTTGACATCCAAAACTTTTATAGTCACATCAACTGGGCCATCCACTACTACACCGTCTGCCAATGCCTCCACCTGGGAATGGTGGTAAACAAACAAACACATGAATATATGTTGCATTGCTGCTACAAGTAAAAAGTAATAAAGGTTTTTGTGATTACAGAGAGTGTTACCTTGATAATGAAATGATTATCTTGTGACCAGACCAGAGCTTTCTCCAAGTAAAGCCAGCCATCCTTGGTAATCTTAATGCTGTTTGTGGCATCTCCACTTAGCCTGAACTCATCAACATCTGCTTCTGCCACCTGGAACTACAGATGGAAAAGAAAAGAGAGAAATTAGTAGACTTTGTCCCATCAATGGCATCTCAAGAGCAACGCTGTCCAACATATAAGCAATAAGACTTCATTAAATCTTTTAAAAGCCATCCATGACAAATATTGTGTGGATGGTTGTGGAAGATGCTTTAAGCTAGAAAAGGTTGTTTCTATATAGAAAAGAGTAGAATAAGTCAAATCTGTGGACCGTTGCCAGGCAACAAAGACTCAAATGTAATCTATGATGTTATCTTGTTGAAATAACTCAAGAAGCACGGTGTCATGTTCATCTTTCTGAGCTGGTGCTGCCTTGTCCAGATATGAAGGTTGTCAGCATTGCTGTGACACTTTTCATCTTAAAATATTTGCACAAACACTTTTTTCCAGAGTTACAAGCACCTCCTCGTCTTAATTATTTCCTGGATGCTTCACCAGTTATCTTTATTAACCTCTTCATTACCACTGGATCGTGATGAAGTGTACTTCATTACCTGGTGGTAATGAAGAGGTTAAATATCCGTTTTTAGTTAGTCTGGAAAATTTTGGATTTCAATTTATCTAAAATAAGTTTCTTTCATCAAATTCAGAATATACATTTTTTTTAAAAAAAAAAAAGATAAAATGTCTCAGCTTTTGTACCATTTTTACTTAAATGCTGTTTATATGACAGTTTTCACAGACTTCTCCACCAGGGCTGCCATGTGTAAAATACCTGGTACACTGGATACGGTACTAGTGTCCCTTCAGGCACCTCTAGCACTGTATTCTCAAATGGGCCCTTCTTCTCCTCCAGATTCTTCCCACTGACCTACAACAGCACAGAGATGGGTCAAAGGTCATCACATACAGTACAGGCCAATGTTAAACTAAATCCAACATACTTGCAGCTACTTTTAAGTTGAGCTGTGTGTCGTAACGTGAATCTAGCCAAGCATTAAGGGCAGTTATTTATTGAACCAAAATTGCATGAAAGTACCAGGATTTCTGTATTCCTCCTGAGAAGCGCAAAGTCTACAGACAAACAGCTGACATTCAGTTAAGCAACACGTCTACAGTCCACTTTCATGATATAAATAACTCACCAAAGGTTTTGTTTCTAACATTTCCATTAAATCACAGACAATTATCAGCTTTTCCGTCTCACAGGATGCTTCAAACGTTCCAACAATTAGCTTTTCCAGCATTATTGAATCTAAACATTAACATACACTGAGCGCTTGACAGATCTTTTAACAGGTTCCTGTATTTGGGTATTAATAATGAATATGTATTGAGGGACAGCAGTAGCAGTTGGCGGTGCTATGTACTCACAATGCTGAGTAGGAAAGGGAGCAACAACAGATGCACCATGGGTGTCATAATCACAGCCTGTGGGTAAGGAGGAAGAGGAGGAGGAGATGTGGGAGATAGAAGGAAGACAAAATGTTGGAAGTTAAAAAGGCAGAGGTGACATAATGAAGAGGATTTAATGCATTTTAATCTTATTAATTCAAAACATTTAAACCCAGTCGGCCTCGGTGCGCAACGTGGCACAGATTCACGCGGACAACAGCCTAGCAGAGAATATGCGCGCTCCAGATGTGCACGCTCGCTTACTCATACGCATACTTCCAGCTGAATGGGAACTTAACGTGCTTTTATGTGTCACTTCACCTTCACCATCAGGTAAACCAGTGACCTGAGTGAAGAGGAAAAACTTCTGTAACTAAGGCCCTAGTAGGTGTAACATGACAGAGGTACACAGAGGTCATTTTAAAGTTTGCAACTCTGAAGACTTTATGGCAGGGTAGAATAAAATGATCGGCCTGGTTGTGGGTCTGAAGGAGTGATCTGAGACAGTTTTTAGCACACTACAAAAACTGGCTTAAAAAAAAACAAGAAAAAAAACTACAAGAATTAGGTTAATTTTCCTTGAAATAAGATTAACTTTTTTTGTTCTGTTGGCAGATAATTTATCTTATTTCAAGGAACATTAACCTGCCAAGAATTCCTAAAACAAGTTAAAAAAAATCTTTAAAAACCTACTATGTCAGAATAATTATCTTACGTTTTAAAAAAATAAGCATAAGTGTCCTTGATTTGATGTTTAATTTTACTTAGATTTTAGTTTTTGCAGTGCATTTGTGGGGAAAAAAAGTTTACATTCAGGGTTTACTGCATCTTTAAAAAATACTCTACTACTAAAGTCCATGGTACATAGAAAACAAGTTAAATACTTTATGATGGCCTAATGAGAAACCAACACACAAAGTACTTTGTGAATGATAATAAACACTGCTTTGTTGTCATAGAAAGAATGCCTGCAAAATGTGTCAGGCATTAAGTTTGAACAAATGACATTGAATTAAATCATGATTATCAGAAATATGGCTGAAGGTATTGCTAATGTTCATAGACTTGTAATGTACAGGTGAATAAGGTGAGTGAAGTCAAGTGGCTCAGTGAAGGTGACATTGAGTTGTGACTAATGACCTTTTATGTTGCACAGAGTACCCAGTATCGACAACAATGACAAATAACTTATTGACACAAATCTTAAATTAATCAAGTGATTGTTTTTATTTTAGTTTAATCTCAAAGTACTAGCCTGTGTCCACTGATTAAAAACCTTTACCCATCGAGAGCTTTACTGATTTACCTTTTTCCCAACTTTCCTCTATATGGACCTGACAACATTTCAGTCTTTATGTTTAATTCTAATTTTAATATTCAGGTTTCTTATTGGTTTAATCTTCAGGCAAAAGTTTCAGGTCCTTTCTTTATCCTTTCAGCACAATGACTCAATGACATCTGTCAAACTGAATTTCCCCAGGTATGACACTAAATTTCATCCTGTATATGGATATCTCCATGATATCAGTAATCATCAAGAAAGCTACTAATAAGCAGAGCACAGTATCTGCCAACGCCTTGTTCCAGGCCCTGCCAAAGTCAAGTCAAGATCACAGCATTTCTGCAATAATCTGAAAACATCTGTATACAGTATACAAAATCCAGAAGGTGTTCATCTTTGTTTCCACTCACAGTGTCCAAATTACACTGATTCAACAGAAATGAGCCAAAAGCTGCCAGACCAGACAGAGAAGCAACTTACCTTACAGACCTCGGACCTCAGAGTGATTGAAACAGCTTTACTTAGTCTTGTCAAACTTTAACCAAGCGTTAACTACCAATGCTTTATTGTATCTAATGATTGTCTAATCATCCTGCCCTTATGTCCAGCTGGCCAATAAGAAAGAAGCTGACATAAGAGATAGAGACAGGAAGAGCAGAACAATGATATGTACAGTACCATAAAAGTCAAACCTATTTTAGACTATTATTAGTCTTTGTTTTTTACATTAAAGCCTAAATGTTTGTGTTTTTTGCTTTGTTTAGAACGAAGAAACAGTCAATGAAATCATGTAATAAAGAATTTTTGATATTTATATTGTAAAAGGTTTCATTTTATACAAAGAAAAAACTAAAATGAATTTAAAAAATTGGTGAATATAAAATAATTTGTGCAGAACTTTGAAGCTCTGTCTTTAAGTTTCTAATATTCCCCCAGACTTTGACCTCTGCACCTAACCTTTTCCTGTCAGATTTTCCATTAGTAGAACTTCTGATAAGGAACTGTGTGTAGACAATGGGATAGACAGATTGCCTGACAGTCAGTTGCTTCAGAAGAATGCAACGCTCTCAGGTCCTTTGTGTGATTCAGCAGGTTGAGGCGCATATGAAACTGTTAAACAGAAGGCTCCAGCATTACTCTGCTGCCAATAAACTTCCCCACCTGCTGGAAGCATAAAATGTCTTAGAAACATATTTAAACTTCTTCAAGCTGCAAGTCTTCATTTTGTCCTCCGATCTTATCATCATAGTGACCACCCCACGCAGACAGCTGGGCAATCTTCCCTCTGACTTTATGCACATTAAGCTGAGGGCTTAACAGGCTGCAGAGCTGCTTGGTAACAAGGCGGAGAATTTTGTGATTCTGCAACTGTAGAAAAACAGTCTTTGAGTGAGTCACTGTTTCACAGCCTTGCTATTTAACCAGACCCTGTGATAGTAACGTTGATAGCTCGGTGGATGAAGTGGCGATGTTATGTAAGGCAGAGGTCCACACGCGGTTCTGTCCTGATCCCGTGTACTGGTCACACAACTTCTTTGTTAACATGAACTAACGCCATCTGCCTGTTCTCCCTGAACACAACATACAGATCAGACGCATACATACAACCCATGTTACCTTGGCAACACCTTTTCTTTTATTTTACTGTCCCTTCAGGAAAAAAAGAAACTAATCTGGGAGTTTAGTTTGCTATTTGTCTATGACCCAAATCTTTGATCTGTCTGAGCGGTTAAATCTGTACTCAGATCTCTATCACACACACACACACACACACAGAAGGAACTAATTTGATCTCTAAAAGTTCAGCTTTACAGTCACAACCTGACTCATCTTTTATCAGTCTTGTAGTGTCGTCACCAAACTCTTTTGTGTCTCTTTTGTGTCCGATATGAGTCATCCCATTTAATTTGTCATTAATGAGGCTGAACTGAAGCTATACTTTTTTTCAAATAATATGACTTTATTTCATCAAGAAATGCTTAATCTAGTTTATAATAGGAAAATACACCACATAAACAATCCTCTTTTTAATTTACAATAAGTGCAAGATACAATACACTATAAATAAAGTAAGAATGAGCATCGCATAAGTCATTGGAAACATTAATCACATATCAAAGCCTACAACCGTCATATTAGCACTTAGAGGTTAAAGTCAAAATATTCAGATTTGGCCCAAAAAATAGAGCAAAATCATAAAGAAAGAAAGAAGAAAAGACAAAAAGCAAACAGTGAAATGAACAAAGATAAACTTCCATTTCTCAGTCTCCATGGTTAGATCCTGAGCTTCTTGGACATTTCTGTCTTAGAGGTATATGTTCAACATATCCTCTGTTTGTCCAGTCCACCCAGATTACTGCAGCATACAGTATGATGGCAGTGTGTGGACACACCAGTCACACACACATCACCTGTGCAAAGCGGAGGGTCAACACAGCAGGACTAACCATCCAACTGGCAGCATGTTTCCCCTCCAGCCGCCTGTTGTTCATCTACTCAGAGCCTTGGTGTAGTTTGGGTTTGTCTACAGCACGGACAGGTTGTGACAGGACTTGGATTTTAACCAGAATGCCACACTGGGATTGTTCTTTGCAACCATCTTGTCGAGGAAGCGCCTGGCCTTCATGGGAAGGCTCTCGCGGCGCCCATTAGAGTGCGTGTGTTTGCGCCGTTTGTTGTCTTCTTTTGAGTCTCGGCGCAAACGCAACTGGCGCACGATACCATAGAAAGCCTCCCAAACGTTGTGCTGCATGGCGGCGGACGTCTCGATGAATTTGCAGTCAAACACAGCAGCACAAGCACGACCCTCTGAAACAATATGCAACCAAAAAGTCAGAAATATGCTGTTTAGCCGCACTTAAACTTCCAGTTAAGTCTTGTCATTACTTATACACACATGAACTGGGTTTCCTTACCACTTGTTGACACCTCTCTGCGTCGCACAAGGTCACACTTGTTGCCCACCAGGATAATTGGGGTGTGCCGAGCAGGACGGAAACGGCGCAAGTTTATGCGGAGCTCTGAAGCGCGCAGGAAGGACGCTCGATCAGTGATGGAGTACAAGAGCAGGTATGCATCACCTGTCTGCATGTAGCCCTCCTGGGTCCATTCATAGCCAGTCTGCAAAAGACACACTGTTAAATATGGATGAAGACCACAGCATACAGAATTATCCCTGGTGTTGGTTACATATCCTTTATATTTGTTTTTATCTCACCTCTGCATCCCATGTGTCCAACACAGTTACCATTGCAGACTCTCCATCCACTTCGATTTCCTTTTCACACATTTCATCTGAAAATAAACATTAAATAAAGTAGGTGAATTCATACAGCCGTCTAAGACTAAATATGCATAAAATGGGTTTAGTTTATTTGCGTAAAACAATTCAAGTTATCTTTTCTGTTATTTCCTAAATTTTCTTGTTAGATTTTTTTATCTGAAGTCATGTCATCAGCCTTAACCAGAGCACTGCTGAATTGCTTAAATGTTCAAAAGCCATAACTAGAAATAATACGGAGCAACACAAGTCTTAAAGGTGTTTCATTCAGTAAATTATCTCTACCTCCACACAGTTCGCAGTCATCGCTGTCCATGCTGTCCGCTGCGCCAGCGAAGATGCTCGCAAACGCCGTCTTGCCAACTCCGCTGGCCCCCAGCAGAACCACCCTGTATGGGATTCCCGGATCCACCGTCTCCCCGGCGGAGTCGGTGGAGATGACTGAATCTGAAGACGACCAGCTCCCGCGACTTCCCTCAGAGGCTCCGGCGGAGCTCGCGCAGGATTTGGAGCGCGAGATGCAGGCGGGGACCCGAGCAAAGAGGTTGTCGGGGAGGATGTGGCTGCCCGGGTCGCAGATGCTCCACCGGTGGATCTCATTCTGCAGGCGGAGGCTGTGTCGGCGCACACTGGATAGCATGGTGTGGATAACAGAACAAATCCAAACAACAAAAAAAGATAGTGAACTGTTTTGTTCTTTTTTCTTTTTTTTTTTTAGAAAAATCGTTCTCAGCTTTTAGTTCTGGAAAAATATCCCTGAAAAGTGAACAAATTGATAGATGTCCTGTTAAAAAGTGGCTTTCACCTCCCTTTGTCTTATAATGTATAAATAAAAAAGTATTTAAGAAAAACAACTCTTCTTTCTCTAAATCACTCTTATAGTATCTAAACTGATCACAATGTTTCTACAAGAGACAGATTTGCGTTCATCCAGCATTAAAAACAAAGTTCAGCGCGGGATTGGTAAAAAGATTGGTAAATCCCGGAGTGACTTCTACATCTGGTGTCTTGATCCGCGTGCAGCCTCCTGATAATCTGAAGCAGAGCGCGTGTCCGGTGCTGTGATGGGGTTTCCCTGCGGTCTATATAAAGGGGAGGCGGGCGGGGCAGAGGGGGGGGGGGATGTTTATCGTTTCATTTATCTGCACATGGCAAAGTGATGGCTCACACTGGTGCCAGATTGTGGGATTTAGGCCATTAACAAACCACGAATTACATATTCTCAGAAATAAATATAAATAAAAGCCACAATATGCTAACATGATATATTATTAATACATTTACATTATGGGGGAATATATTTAGTATACTTGCTAAGTTTCTTAAAATGTGACAGAATTTTTTAAATTTACATTTTTAACATTTTCTTTCTTTCTTTACTTTCAAATATATTCGAGATAAACTGTGTTTTACGGTCTGTAGGTCCAAGCTCTCCCCGTTTCATCTCTACTTGGTTAAAGGCCACCTGAACCAAACAAATAACAAGAAAAGAAAATTACCATCACCTGTTTTTATTTCGTCGCCATCTGCTGTTAAAGAATTCTTGTTTCTAAACACATTAGTAAAAATATTAACCTTATTCGTGGCATGTTAGATGGAAGCCTGCTGGCCCCGTTTACATGGGACTTTTCTGAATAAAAGTTCATTCTGCTTTAAACAGACGAAAAGTAACCATGTAAACACCTACTTCTGACTGGAATTGTTCATTCGGAATTAAACTTAATTCAGAATAAACCGGCTGGTTTATTCTCATTTTAAAGCGGAATTAAATAGTTCCTGTCTCATGTAAACCCTTAATTCCCTTTTGTGTTTAATTCTGCGCATGCTTACCTTCTCCCACTGCAATGACACACAATTATGAGATGAGAATAAATGTGATGCCATGTAAACATTTTATTCAGAATTAAAATTTCCATGTAAACTAAAAGCTTCATGAATTTAATTCAGAGTTAGTTAATTCAGAATGAATAATTCAGAATTAAAAGCATCATGTTACCGTACCCGTTCTCTCATCTCTGCACTTCTTTTAAATATGCCCCTGTCTTCACTGTGAATTTAGTTTTTTCTATTGCTGAATGTTCATGATTGTGAGACTGGTATGAACCCAGTCACCAGAGTCTATTCACACTGCTTCAGCCTGTATGAAAGACCTTGAGAGATGCAGAAAGCGCTAAAGAAAAGGGAGACAGAGTTGCAAAAGAAGACACTGTGGTGTTTTGTAGCTGCTGTTCTGAGGACTGGAAGTTTCCTGACATCAAGTCAATATCATGACTTGTTTCCATTCTCTGCATATTTATCTCGCAACAAAAACACTTTTAAAGGAGATTAATGTAATTTTTATGTCACGTTTCCCTGCAGATATGTCAACAGGCAGCTCTATAATGCAGACAACAAATTCTCCTCTCAAAAGTCATAAAAGGAAAGACGTGTGCTGTACATATAACTCCCATCAGCTGCAAGCAACAGGCACGTGTCAGGAGTTTTAAAAGTCAAGGATTACTAAAACAGAAGAAAACCCAGTAAGAAGTAAAGTGGATAAACCGATTATAAGTCACTAAAAATATTAATCTCAAAATCCATGCTGCGAAGTTCCAACCATCACTGCCAAGGCTTTTGTTTTGGTTTTTTATTTTATTTTACTAAGACATTCATTGTCTGTCAATGACGTTTTATGCAGCAACCAGCTAATGTTGCACGATTTTGATTGACCTTTCAACCAGTTTGGTTGATTTAAGCTACATTTGTATAATATATGGAAAACAATCATCATTACTGTATTAGCTTACACAATTTCCACATAATCAAAAGACAATCAGTAAATATCTCAAAGACATTTAGAAATAAAACAGTATTAACACAAGTTTTCTAATGATGGTTGCACCACATTTAGGATGTTTAGATTTCACACACATTAAATATAAAGCTAAATATAATACTACAAACCGGTTCTTATTCAATTACATCTTACTAGTTAGCTAACTGATCATATGAACCCCCCCTCCCTTCTTTCAAAATCTGCACTGAAGAATGTCGTCACAGGACATAATAACTGATCCACATCTCTTTTTCCACCTGTCCAACCTGGCAGATGATTAACAGTTATTACAACACAAGCCTCTTTTCTTGACCTGCGACAAGGCATGATGCCTGTCACATATTCAAATGTATAATCTAAGAAGTTTTAAATTAAGTTTTAAAGTTTCTAAAAATCCAGCAAGAATGCAGGATGCTACATTTTCCAGGGAAATCCGAACCATCCGTCTATGTTAGTGGTGAGAATACTGGAGGTGTGGGAGAGGGGCCTACAAATGAGTGACAGGGTGTGGCTCATAACTGATAACAGAGTTTCATTTGGAATAATCTGCACACCCTGGATATAAAATACGATAGATTGGATAAGCTTTCACTCAGAGTTGGTGTCTCTGCTTTTATCTTTGCCATATGAAGTCTGTACAAATGCTCCTGGCAGGGATAAGTACATACAAGCTTGAAGAGCAGGCTTAGTGTTTATGACTGAGCTCTATTGGC
>JBAMHX010000007.1:13917759-13951157 GCA_037177515.1 Pseudomugil tenellus | reverse complement strand
CATGGCCTTTTATTTACATTGGATTTGAGATCAGTAAGACATATAGTTCCAGAGATATAGCCAAAACTATGATTTTTCGTAAATAAAGCGCCACCTGGTGGTGAAACTATAAATCCAATAATCGTAAAATTTGATACACGTTGTCCTCTTAGGGACCTAAACAGGTATATTGAGTATCAATATCAAATTGTTAAAACTGTTCAAGTTATCGTGGTCACACGAAGGATTACCAGGAAGTGGCGGCGGTGGCAGTCGTGATGAAACCGTTATATTCCCAACACTCCGCGTTCGGGGATATAATGAAGGAAAATTCTTTAGAGATGACTTGGTGGTAATTTTAGTTTCGGGGAAAATAAATGTACTCATGAACATAAGTAGTCAAGAGTGTGTGTTTGGCCTCACTGGGACCCCTTTCTCAGAAATGGTTCATTAACAGACAGTTATTTCTTTCTTTCTGGGAAAGTTGCAGACAGCAGACAGACCCTTTAATACAAAGGGAGGGGCAAGTTGAGACGAAGGCAGTTATATTTTTACAGGGGTCTTAGCTTCAGTATATCTGTTTAAATTTTTTAAGTCTCATGTCTGCCAAATAAGTTGTTGCACTACTTGGATGCAAAATCAGTGTCTTTGTCTTCCATTACAACTGCTGGGATTCATTCATTTACTTCTTTTCCTGCAGTCCTTTGCTTTGAGCAGAGTTGGTTGCCACTAAAGATATTATTGTCCAACATTGGCATTTAACATGATTTTGGAAAATATTGGTATCTGTTTTTACTTTAAAACAACAAGTCCGTATTATATATCAAGCTCATCAGCTATCCATCTATTAATGATCTACCGCTTATTCCCGAACGTGGTCACGGGGGGCTGGAGCCAATCCCAGCTGACATTGGGTGAGAGGCGGGGTACACCCTGGACAGATTGCCAGTCCATCACTGGCTACTCATCAGCTAACTCAAAATGACAAAATATGAGAAGCCACGTATAGTTTTCTAGATGTTTGTTTGGTACAACTCCAATAAATTGTGTGGCTATGACATCATCATCACTTTGACATCCCTTGCAGCATGAGGAAGTGTATTGTTTTTTTCTTGGGACAGAAATCAAAATATACCAGAACTGGTATAGATATCAGTAATACAGCCAATATCAAACATCCGTAATTACCGCCGTTACTTTAAGTGAAGAATTTATCTTTTTGTATTTTGTCTGTGTTTCCAAAAGTGACACAACTTTTTTTAAAAAAAAAAACAAAAAAAAAACCAACACATTTTCATTTCTCTATTTCACCACTGGTTTGTTTCACATGCTGTATAATCGGGCTACTTTTTTGTTAGATCTACTTAGTTTAGTTGCAAACTGTGCTAATCCATGCAAATGGATTTCCAGTGGTCTGTGCGTTATCAGGCTTGTGTGAATAGCAGTTCTTAACTTTTTAAAGCTATAAATATAACTGGGCAGAAAGTCCCATTTTTGAAAGCTGAAGATTTTTTTTTCCATTTAACAAAATCTGAAAAAATAATTAATTTGGGGGAGGGAGGGGGTATATTCACTACTTGTTACTATTCGATAGGTCAAAATTATAGTGTTGTAATCTGCTTTCTGGTATCCACCAGGGGGTGGGAGTCCAGTATCATATGGTGAATAGGGTTTGAATAAAGTTTCTACCATCAAGTGATGCAAAATCTCTCAAAAACGATACATTGAAAATACATGTTTGGCTTTATTGAAACAAAACAGAAGCATATGTACACATGGTTTTATATATGTGCTGAAAAGAATGTATATATAGTTTTAGGGACAAAACTATAGATTTATGCATCTATTGTAGTACCTGTGGATGACATCCTGAAGTCCCCCTGTTGCATTGTGATCACAAAGCTTTATTTTCTGGAACTTTGCTTTAAAACAAAGGATATATATTTGTGAATTCAGGATTAATACAAAAAAACATTACTGTAAAGCCTTTTGCAGTCCATTTAGATCTTCCACTGAGGTCCTGGGATCAACGTAGAATAGATGGGAAATAAAGCTTCTATCCCCCTTCAAATCAAATGTGGACCTTCCTTCCCTGCAGCATTGGAAAGTCTTTGAGCTGTGGAGCTCGGCTTAAAAGGACTGGCTATGCAGCCA
This sequence comes from Pseudomugil tenellus, assembly GCA_037177515.1. NCBI lineage: Eukaryota > Metazoa > Chordata > Actinopteri > Atheriniformes > Pseudomugilidae > Pseudomugil > Pseudomugil tenellus. Next base: position 13,949,024 of record JBAMHX010000007.1, on the reverse strand, counting down.
ACAGTGGTTTGTAGGAGCTTTACAGACAAATTCCTACCCATGCACACACCATCACATGGCCACCGAGACCACTGAGATGCGATATTTAAATCAATAACCTGCTTGAACTAGTGACACTAGTCTGTCAGGCACGTGTCTAATGACAATACCAAAGAACTGTAACACATAATCCGATTGCTTTAGAATAACAAACATCTTTCACTGGTAAATCCAAGCCAGGCAAGAAGCTGTAGCAAGTTGCTTGGTGACTGTTGCTAAGACAGCACTTGTTTCGGTCTCAGACATGAATTTTCCACCATCAGGATTTTGTTCTGTCTTAACTAAATGCTGGGTGACTTTCATAACATCATTTTGACAATAAACTGAATCTATTTCATTTTGGGGTTCATTAGTTTAACAAGACACAAATTTTGAGACAGTTTAGGGATTAAATACATATATATATATATTTATTAAATAAGAGCAATTTGTTTTAATTTGCTACAACATGTTAGAATTGAGCTTGTAGGAGCTCGAAAGGATGTGAATGAGAATGTCCACAAGGAGTCCCTTTACTGGTTTTAGTCATGGCTTCAAGAACACACAAGAACAAAACTTCACCCTCTAATCAGAAGACATAAGGAAGTTAAAAATAGTCTGAGCATCTCTGGATTTATGTTATTTTAAAAGCAGCCAATAAGAAACAGATATTTACAAGTTTTTTTTCTCATCAAGGTCTGTTCATTTGCCAATACGAATCTATTCCAAAAGAGGTCTGGGAGCATTTAGGGCTGGTAATCTGGGTGATTTCAGAGTGGTTGTCTTAGGAGATGCTTGCAGTTACAAAAGCATTTCCTATCAAACTCTGAGTCTTTGAGATACAAACAAAAGCAGAGGACCTCAAACATGTCTACTGTCTGATAAAATGACTGAAATGTTAAAACATCATGCAGCATTGTGGTGGTATGGTGTTGTATGAGTAGCATGGCATTTACACCACGTTTCCCGCATTAATGCAGAAAATTCAATAGCGCATCGCCATCCACCAAATGTGCCAGAAGAATCAAGACCACAAAGCTGGTAGTGGACCTCAAGAGACGCCAATATTCTCCTCCTGTGCCTGTGAAGATCCAGGACATCAAAATTAAGAAATCTTACAAGTGTCTGGGTTTTCATCTGAATAAACTGGATTGCACAAATAATTCTGCTGCTCTGTACAAGAGCAGACTCCATCCGCTGAGGAGTGCGGTCTTTTTGGGATGCGGGGGGCAGCAAAACACCTTCAACTTCATCACGGCATCAGCCAATTTTTATGACGGGAGGTGTCTGGTGGAGCAGCAGCATCTCAACTGCTGATTACGTTACAATCATTTAGTAGACACTTTTGTCCAAAGCGACTTACATCAGAGAATAAGAACACAAACACGAAATCAAATAGTAGAGAACATCATAGATAAGTTCCATGATGTTCAATAGGAACAAAAAGAAGAGCAAAGAGCTATAAAAGAATTCCAGAGTTAGTTAAATAGAAATTATACTAAATGTGGAAATGCTCCTTAAAGAGCTGCGTCTTTAGCCTGCTCTTGAAAGTAGATAAGGACTCTGCAGATCGTTCCACCACTGAGGAACAACAGAGGAGAAGAGTCTCGCTTGTGATGCAGCCCCGTGATGAGATGGCAGTGTGATGCGATACCATCACTACCCAGTGATGGTAGTGCTGGGCGTCTTTCACTGACTGAGCATAACTGTCGAGAGGGAGTGTAGCTCTGGATTAATGACTCAAAGTAGACAGGAGCCATTTGTGTTATTGTTTTGTAAACCACAAGCACAGATTTGAATAACCAACCAAGCGTTTTGGTCATCATTTGTGATAACGCCAGTTCTGTCTTGGGAAGCCCTATGGACACTGGAGATGGTGGGAGACCCGCTGGTCATTCCCGCTGGACAACATCTCCCTCCCCTTCCAAGACACCTTGTCTGCACTATACACAGTGACTCACAGAGATTAACCACAGCAGGGAGTAAGACCTGTGCAGACTGTAAAACCAGCACTACAAACCGCCATGCAAAGCTTAATCATAATGCAATCCAACGCAAACATTTCTGCAATAATATTCACTCCATACATTTTTATCTACCGTTGATCTAATTATGTGTGTTTTTATTTCGACCTATCTGCACCTTACACTTCTGGCTGTAACAACGTAAATTTTTCCATGGTGAGATTAATAAAGGATTTCTGATTTCTGCGCATGTGGTGCCTTCAAGACCTACATTTCTTAATAGGACAATAAAAAGACTACTATTTATGCATATTATAAAGATGGGCCGAGGATGGTTGTGACTTGGACTGGTCGACCTTCATTTCTGACTTGTCCATATAGATTTTTGGAATAAAAAAAAAAAAAACCCCTTCAGGCATATTGCCAAAATGAATAAGGAAAAACTAATCTGCTTCTCTACCTGTATCCATAAAACCACAGCAGTAATAATACTAATCAGTGTTGGAAGCTGGAAATGGGAAAAAGAGGAAATAGATCAAATGATGTTGACAAGAAAAAAACACATTCAGTATGGTGTGTTCACCCTTTATGCATAAAAATACTCACTTTCCCAACTCAACTGAAGTTGTGCATGATTAATTCATTATATGAAATTTAGGATAAACAAAAAACTGAGCAGTTAGAATTAAACTGTAGGGAAAGTACTAAAGGTTTAAATTTATAGTGTAATAACAGAGACATGGCTACCATCTCCACCATGACCATCATCTCCAGTAAACCACCAACAGGCCACACAACTAAAACTGTCATATGCATAAAGGCGAAGTCCCAGAGACCCATTTATTATACAAGAACGTTACTTAACAATCACACAGCGGGGATTATCAAACAAATAATAATTACGATGTTTGTGTAAAGACTTATATTGTATTGGATTCCAGGCAATATGACAGACCTAAACACAAATCATGCAAGTGGGTGCAGACAGATACACACAATGGCATGCTGTAACTCCCACGCAGCAGCTTTGTGTTGAAGGGCATGAACAGACCAGTATTATCCAAAATAACAGACTGAACAGGCTGCAGTGTGGCCCATATCTAAAGCCCAGCAGAGTCACACCAAACCAGTGTGTGAGGTCATTGCATAACAAACTGTGACATTAAGGCACAACAATTTAAGCTAAACTCACCGACCCTGCCTAGATTTTCTAGGTACCAAACTGATCATTGTAAACCTGTTCATTTCAATGACTGATTAAATACACATCCGATACCAACCCAGCAAGCATACAAACCATTTTTCTTTTTCTGATCCAGTAAATATTTCTCTCCATGGACACTAACATACCTCTGTGGCTATGTCTTATTTTCCTTATGTGGAAACAAAGATAAAGAATGTTTCATTCGCATTAGTACATTTTTTACTGCTCAATTAATCTTTACTCATTTAAATGTAAATTACCCTTTAATAAATCAGAAAAATATTAAGATTATGTCAACATTACAAAACTTTGGAAGCTTTGTGCTTTTAGTGGCTGTATTAGCAGGGAGAAGATGTATATTGCGTGTGTGCAAGTTCATCCATGAATAGTAGTTTTATGAGAAATGGTGGTCTGGAAAGCAAAGGTGATGTGCCTTCGTGCACAATCAAGGTAAGGATCTGAGAAGGTGCGTGTATCAGCAGAGAAGTGTCTCCACCGCATGAGCTCCGACATGCTGAGATGCTTCTGTGCCGCCCCTCTACGATCGCCTTGACGACCAAGCTGGCACGGCCTTTCAGAAACAAGATCCTCCTCATCCTCTTCTACAACATCTGAAGATGAAGAGAAATAGGAGTAAACAAATGCAACAAATCATAAGCTTAGTTTATTAAGATCCCCATTAGCGGTAGCAAAGCCACAGCGATTCTCCTCGAGGTCCAACAGACAAGTATGTACATTATCATGCAATATGTCACATCATCCCTATGGAGCTTGTTTAGTCTTTTTATTGAATGCAAGAAAATATACAATCTGAGACGGAAAAACAAGTTTTGGAAGGAAAAATATATATATTTGATAGTAATTTTTCCTTCCAAAACTTTTTTTTTTCCTCTCAGATTGTATATTTTGTTGCATTCAATAAAAAAGACAAATCCAGTTCCATAATCCTTTGTGTTAGCTTTTTCTTATTATATCATATGTTTTATGCATATTTATAAATCTGTTTAATGATGTAACACAGTCGGTGTGTGGTGTTTTGAGGAGCCTACCGCTTATTGTACCGTCCATACTGCAGTTACAGTTCAACAGGTCATGTGTTAGAGAGGATGTGTCCGTCAGGCTGAACAGATCTCGAAGTTCATTAGTGGAAAAATTTGTGTGCTCAGCTCCTTTTCCAACATCAACCACAGTGCCTGACAACCCCTGTTTGGCTACCTGTCTCTGAAATATACGCTCCTCAATGGTGCCTGAGAGGAAATAAGACACGAAAAACACAAAACTTAAAACCTGGTCTGGTTATCCTGAGTTATGCGGAGTATCTCAGTATTCTTGCCTGCAGTGAGAAGGCGGTAAATGTGCACCGTTTTTCTCTGTCCATCTCTCCATACTCGAGCCATGGCCTAAAAACACAGTAGAGGCAGCAAACATACAGACACAGAGCCATCTGGCGTTTATTCATGCAATTTGTTTAGTCTGCATAAAGAGGAAAAAAATGTTTCGCTGCAGCAAATGTCCGAATGATGTGTGTGCTTGAAAACTAGACTAATAAGAAGCTTATTTTTTAGATTGTTGCTATGAATTCCACAATGTGTCATCAAAATTGTTTTTCTCTTATTCAGCTGGCATACATTAAGCCGTGCACCAGTTTACTGGGCTTTTTCAAATGATGGTTTCTGTATTCAGTGGCAGTGTATCATTTCCTGAAGCTTTCTTTTGCTTCCAGTTTGCAATCTACAGAGTCCCATCAACAGTTTTCATATCAGACTCCAGAAACTAATCAACTAGCTAACAAAACAGAATTTATTATAATAATAAAAAAAATTTAAAAAACTCATCCGCTTCATTGTGAAAGTCATTCAAACATATGTATGAAGTTTTCAAAGAAGACATGATCTGGGTCAAAGAAAATCTGACAGACTTTGAGCTTTGCTGGCATGTTTATGATTCTGAAAGTGTTTCTCACCTGAATGTCATTGGCAGGGTTCCAATCAATGTCGTAGAGCACCAAGTGTGAAGCGCCGATCAGATTGAGACCCACCCCGCCTGCTTTAGAGCTCAGCAGAAATAGGAAGTTCTGAGAATACGGGCTGTTAAAACCGTCAACGAGCCGCTGTCTCTGGCTTGTGGGAGTGTGGCCGTCAAGTCGACAGAAGGTATAACCCATGTACACACACAGGTCCTGAAGCAAGTCAAGTGTCTGAGTGTAGTTGGAAACCAGGACCACCCTGCGGGGGGACGGGACTTGCTTTATCAAGCTTGTAGAAGCTCAGTGTACACAAAAACATACTCGCATCACTTAAAAAAAAACAACTTAAAATAGACGATAGCCTATAATCCAAACACACCTGTCTGAAGGGCTGATCTTTCTGATGGCACTCAGCAGGTCAGAAAGAACCAACAGCTTTCCAGAGTCAGCAGCATGAAAAACCGCTGAAGAATAGGATTCTGGGAACAGATCTGACAGGCCCTCATACAAAGAACTCTCCACAGATCCACGGTCCGTTCTCTCCTGCAAACAGATAACATGACATCAAACAAAACCCCCAAACACGCTGATACACACAGGGCTTGATGTTCAGCAAATAACTACACACTAGAAACAACAATATGATTCTCCCAATGTTTAACGAGATGCAAACAGAGAGTCACCTTGACAGTAACATGGAGCAGACTAGGGTGGTTGCAGAGCTTCTTCAGTGCAGTGATGCAGGCCAGATGTGTGAAGGTCTGAGAGGAGCCCTGTAGGCAGGCTCTGAAGACACGGTGGCAGAGCAGGTGTTTGTACAGGTCTCTCTGCAGAGGAGACAGCTCACAGAACAACGTCCAGTCAAAACGAGGAGGCAGGTAGCAGTTGATGATCTCCTGTGTCCTCCTCAGGATGAACATGCCGGTTAAACGGGAAAGTTCAGCTGCTCGGTCTTCTCCTAAAACCCTCTCCTCCTGGTAGTAGTAGTAGTAGAGATACATTATAAAAGGTTGTTCCAGGAGATGAGAGATGATAAGGAAATGGCAAAAGAACAGCACTACCTCTGTGCAGGATGGCTGTCTGGACCGCAGGATTGGCTCCTCATAGACTTTTCTATAAGCAGTTGATGACCCAAGAATCCCCGGGTTAACAAATTCTATAATAGCGTAGAACTCGTGCAAATCGTTTTGTACTGGCGTCCCTTTAATTCACAAAAACAAACTATTTTAAACCCAATCAAAGAGGTTTAAGTCTCAAACTTTTATAAAAATGATTATTTTAAAGCAAGTTTGAACCTGTGAGTATGACTCTGCGGTTACAGCTGAGGCTACTGAGGGCTGAGGATGTTTTGATGCTGCTGTTTTTGAGTCTGTGGCCCTCATCACAAATTATGAGACCAAAATCCACTTTTTGTACCTGAAAGTGAAAATTAACATGAGCTGGTTTCTTTGTGAAATACTTCTCTGTAATACAAAAAGATAAATAGACTTTACCTGCTCCAGGCATCGCAGCAACATTTCGTAGCTGATCACCAGAACACTTTGCATAGGAGAGGACACAAACTGCTCTATTCTGTGGTCCTAAACAAAAAACGACACGACAATTGACAGAATTTCTGATCCATCACTTCTCTTGTGGCGTGATATGTTTAAAAACACCCCCTTTCCTCCAAACCTGATCTACAGTGAAAACGCTGATCCTCTCACAGCCCAGCCACTTGTTAAACTCTGCTTTCCAGTTCTGCACAAGGCTGCCAGGTGTAACTACAAGAATGCGCTTAGCAACTGGTTTCCCACCATAAGGCCCCTGCTTAAGCAGTGTCCAGGACAGTGCCACGCTCTGGAGAGTCTTTCCCAGACCCATCTCATCAGCCAGGATGGCTCCATAGCGGCCTATAAGTCTGAAGCATAAAAATATAGTTCCAATGAAAGCGGTAGTTTCTTTTCACGTTGTTGTGGTAACACAACAGTTATAATGTCATTACATTGTTTTTTTTTTAATAATGCATGCTAAAGAAACCCTGTCACCTCATGCCCATTACACATTCATAGAGGAAGAGCACACCATCCCTCTGGTGTGGTCGCAGGTGTGTGGAAAGATATGGGTCAACCACAACATCAACTACAGGAAGCCCTGACTTGTTATTAAGCCACTGGTGGTTGGAAGAGGGGTGAGGCATCACCAGCGCACCTACAAACAGGAAAGAATGGAAATCTCTTTTTCCAAGAAAGAAAAAAAATGTACTTTTCAGTCAGCATACCTGGAGCTAGTGGGTCATGACGTGGTCTGCATGTCCGTTCCTCCTCTGGTTTAGTTTCTGGAAGTCCTCCAAAGCCCAACATTGTAGGAGGGCAGAAAGGTTTCTGGGCCACGCGACAGGAGAGAGGTGGTGCAGACTTTGTGTGAGACTCTGTCTGCTCCGCTTGGACCTCCTGGAAACAACGTCCTCTGGCAAAGTCTTCAGCAGAAATAACTCCCATCACTTCTATCTCCTTCCCACCGATCATCAGAGTCTCCCCCTCAGACAACGAGGCCAGCTCTGACAGCTTGTACCCACAACCTAAAACACAAACATTTTTTACATTTCTATATATTAGGAATATTGAACCAATACTTGTTTTTTTTTCAGCTGAACACAATTGGCTGATCAACACTTAAATTTGCAGTGGGAATTTTTTATAACAGCAACATAAAATAGTCATAAACCGTGACGTTCAACTACCAATTTCATTGGTAACTGGTCAGGTACTTTCTACCTCTTTAAATGACATTAAATTAACTGCTAAAATGAAAAACATTAGCTTAAAACACAATTACATATTTTAACATGTACAAAAACAAAAGGATGTAGGTTTGAGCCTCACCCTTTCCAATATCTTTCCCTTCCATGTCTTTAAGGGTGACTGTGCGTCCTCTTGTAACCAGCACGGCATCGCCTTCCCAGCGCTTATGTTTCTTCTTACTGGCCTTACACCACACCACACTAAAGTAACGCACCCCCTCCTGGCTACTGCCAGAATCTGAGTTTTCAGGAGGCTGAGGAGTACAAGGAGACCTAGGAGTCACCTGAAGGCTGCCATCTACTCCTGCAACAGAAAGACATAATGAAACAAAATGTATTTCTAAGCAAATCAAACAAGCCACCAACAGGGGTCGCTGTAGCATTAAGTTCCTGTCTGTGAGGACAGAGAGCTCCCTTTCATAAATCCACATGAAAGGCCTGGTGTTTCTCTACTCGCCACAAAAATAAACATTTAGAAAAGGAAATCAGAAATATTCTTTTGTTTAATAAAAACATGTGAATATAACAGGACAACATGAAGATGTGAAAATAGTGACAATATCAATACGGTGAATGGTAAATTTGCATACATTAAATGTAAAAAACATCAAAAATCTGTTTCACCTCCCCCTTCTTATATCTTCTTTAATACAACTTCAACACATTTTACTCATCTTCACTTTAAAACAACAAAATAAATCAATATACTGCATTAAGGCTTTCACGAGTTTAAATTGTGCTACAAATCTGGTTGAGTTGATATTTTTGGCTCTTTACATTGAACTGAAATGCTTCTTCGTCATCTAAAACCTACATTAAATACAGCTCAGTTATGAAAGAGTCTGAAAAGAAACACCTCATACGTATTACCTCTTTACTTTCACTGAGGCCAGATATTTTCTTTTCAGATAAGATGTGACCAAACTCCAACCCCTTACACTTCTACAGAACAGAAGGTGTCTAATGACTTACGTGTGATCTAACACTACTTGCACTTCCTTCCAAAATTTGGAATTTCTCATTCACATCAAGCAGATAAAATTTTTAGGAATGTCAGCTTTTAGATGTTTCAAACATCAAGTGTGAGGAACACTTATCATTTTTAGCTTTGACAAAGCTGGCTACAGCAAAAGAGTGATACTTCAATAAACCGACAGGGTATCCGTAGTTGTGTGAGGCACCATTTCCGATAGAAATTCAGGTTCTGAAACTGCGCTCACACATTAATCTGATAAATGTGGTTTGCTCATAAGAAACTCTGAACTCCCAGAGACACTCCCTTTCTAACAGCCACAGATGTGCATTGTTTTTTTTCTTGTTACAAAGGAATTGGTAGCCCATGTCTCAGTCGGGCAGCCTTTAGTTTCTCCACTTTGATTTTTGCTCTCAGAAGTTCTTCCTCCAGTTCCTGCTTCCTCTTCAACCCCTCTCTCTTCTCCTCTAGGTACAGAGCAACCTTCCTGTGATTGGCTAACACCAGTTCATGCTCTTCTTTAGCCAGGTGGAGAGGGCGAAACCTGTCTGATTCATGGTGAGGGTAGAGGTCGTTTGGGTAGAAGCTGTGACGCAAGGGTAGTGGTGAAGTAGAGAGGGGCATATTTACAGAGGATGGCGTGGGAGATAAGGATGCTTCATAATCATGGGCACTACCCAAGTCCTGATCTCCCTCTTGCTCCTGGCTTCCATCCAGCCCTTGCTCTGTTTGTGTGGTGAGGATGGGGAGGTCTGTCGGTGGCTTTACATCCTCTTCAGGGTCCAGCTGGACCACATCATGAGGGATACTGGGGATAGCTGCCGAGTAATCCTGGAGTCCAGTTAAAGAAGAGCTGCTGCCAGCATGTTCCACAGGAGAGTTATGTTTGCTGTATATTAATCTACAAATAGAAGAGATAAAAGGAAGTCAACCTATAGGACTTAAACATATTTCTATGTATTTAGTTTTTAAAGGGAGAGGTGTAGAAAACTGTTGCTTATAAAGAAATTATTCAATACAACAAATGACAAAATCAGTGTACTGATTTTGATTGAAAGATTTTCCACAGAATCTTGGAAGTTGCAGAATTTGTTCTTATTATTTCTAACAAAAAATTAAGCAATTTCTTACATTTGTATTAAATTTAAATAATTTTTAACATAAAAAAGACACTATAGAAGCTCAGTGTTTTACTGTTAAGCCTGATAAGATACAGATCTAAAACAGAGAAGTCAGCTTCTCTTCTCCTTAATAGATTATTTTTAACAGTTCGGAGCTAAAGATGTATGTATGCATCTCATGTTGTCCTGAATATCGCAGCTCACAGGTGTACGCTACACTGTACCTGCGCAGTGATTGGTCCTTTTCGTGAATGGGCACATGGTGAAACAGGTGAGGGATCATCTCCATAATCCTTCTGGTTGGCTCAGAGATGCTCGCTCTGTACTCGGGCTGGGCGTGTCTCCGCTGCATCACTTCCTGTTTGGCCGACTCCTTCAGTCTCTTGTAGAGGGTCCTGAGGCCTTGAGCGGTGCGGGGCGGTCTGTCCCCTCCCAAAGCATTATACTGCTCAGCAACAGTGTCCCAGCACTTGTTCTTGTCCACGATGACTGCATGCTTGTTTGTGTGTTCCTCCAGGATGCGGATGTGAGGTCGAACCAGCTTCAACAGGTCCAGCTTTTCAGAAAGGGTGAAGTTGGAGGAACGAGCTTTACCCACCATGCTGGACAGAAAAACCGAGCTGGACGCCATCTCATTGCATTGCACACTAAACCAGATTAAGTCAGGCCTACAGCTGCCACCTTTCTGAAATCAAACAGTGCAGTTGCTCCTCACTCTGTCCAGCTGTCTTTATTTGTACCCGCTGCGCTCTCTTCTTGGTCCACAGTGAAACACTAGTCTTACTCCTAAACATGCTTCATTTGCCTTCTCTTCATCTACAAAACAGTATGAAGCAATGACTAAGAAGTGCATGAATTCACACACTGCTCCTGGGTTCTGTCACAGCTACGTAGCACAGCAAAAAAACAGGCTGTGCTGCACACAATAAGAATCAGGCTTAACTAGGCCAGCCTCTGTTAGGCCCCCGCCTACCGCAGAGGGCTTTGGATGAATTCCTCTCAGCTTAGGCTGACGTAGCTAAGCCGCTTAAACCCAGCCCGACCTACTTACAGCTCGGTCTCTGTAAACCCCAAACCAAGCACAGCAGCACAGTCATAGTGTGTCTACTGCCTCGAATAAAATGGCAAAAACAGAGGGGTTGTGCTTTCCACAAAGATACATCGTTTTAAAGCGTCATATTGGAGACTACAGGGGTCAGGGGTCTGCTATCCTAAACAGAGCGGAGCTTTTGAAATAATGCAGGCTTAGCGGAGGAGGGTGTGGCCGCACTGCGCATGCTCGTAAATTTTTCGCTTCAACATACAACATTGTTTCTAATACAGGCTGTAATTTTCATAAGTGCATTGCAAACACTTTCGCAGCTGATAAAAGCACGTGCTCGTGGGTGCGTGAAAACACAAAGACAAAACAAAAAGTGCGCATCTGTGTCATGTGTTTTCGGGAAGGAAAATAGTGTTAGTAGTGCTCGTGCCTGTGAAGCGCGCGGCGGTGGCTCACTGATCCCGAGCACAGTCCTAATCTGGCTGCGCTAACCCGCTAATTTGCATAATGCTAGATCTGCTGTCTCTCAACCTGCCTGGTTCAATGTCCATCCCTAATGAAAGAGCGTGGTAATTAGAGAAGAAGCCATCTTTTATGTAAAACAAGTGTGACGGAAATAAGTGAAATAATGTGTGTATCTAATGTGACAACAATCTTTACCTGAGCTTCCAAGCTGTGAAGGTAATGTTAGTGTGTTATGATGAGAATAAGACTGAGTTTTGTGTTTCTTTATAAGTCATCATCCTAAACTAAATGATAAACGTTTAACAGTCGAAATAACATCAGTGTAGACAGGTTTATGGAACAGGCTTCCATAAAATGCATATTTTTATGTGATAACCTTTAACATGTGATGTAGCATTTGATGAAATCGCAATATTCTTTTAATATGCATTATCATAACTAAATGATTAAATATTTCCTCTGTCAACAGCGAGACAATGTTCATTTGCTGTTACGGTTAACTTAATGTGTCCAACAACAGCAACATATATATTATTATGTAATATATAAAGAAAACTGCATTACAGCTGATAGTTAAAATTGTTGGTGAATGTACTACACATTCAAAAAGTTCAATCATAATCAGATGATATTATTTTTTCCCCATTTGTTTTGCTCTCCACAGATACTATTTAGCACAGAGGAACCTACACATACATGATTTGGACAATATAAACTAGAAAGCAGCGTGTATTGATACTGTTGTGTCAGCTATAATTACACACAAGGGACAATGCAGCTATTCTACGCTGAAACTGTATCATATTCAGATTAAAAACAATTAATAAAAAATAAACTAATGATATTTTGATTTAACTCATCATAGAAGGAAATGAAAGTAAAAAAGAAACTTTTCATTCTTGACTGGAGCAGAAAACATTCACCACTGATGTTCTTATTTCACTATTATTCTGGCTTCAAGGTGGCTTTATCAGAATCAGCACATTGTTTCGGGTAACCACACAAAGCTCAGGTGTGCTTTTCATTTGATATGTCTGGCTTTTTACCTTCTGCGTGTTCTCTTGGTCCAGAGTTTTGATACCGTACGTCTGCCTCATTCTCCTTGCTCTCTGTCGCGCTGAGAACACGAGCCAGCACCTTGGACAAAGCTGGAGCATCCTGGCTTGCTTTGGCCAAGACGTTACCTTCTGTTTTATGCAAAACTGGGACTGGAAGACTTCGCTGGACCTGTAAAGAGAGAAGGCAAGTTATAAAGCAGAAATGTTATATGATAAATATAAAGCAAGAATAAAGATAATTCAGCAGATAAAATGATGACGCTTGCCTTGTCCAATGCATTGCTTAGAGTGGGTATAGGGGCCAAACATTTTGATTCTGCCAAAGACGATGTTCCAGGTGGCACAAATCGAGGTTTTTTCACTGCATTGCCCAAAAGCTGACTGGGAGCTCCTGAACGGCGCATTTTTCTCTGGCAGCACAAATAATCTATATGTCTTAAACACAGAGAGCAATAAATATTAGCACAATAACAATAATCAGTATTTATTTATTAACAGTTGAATATATTGCTCAGAAATGCATAGATATTTCGTAGAGCCTTTATAAAAAGTCAGAAAATATAAAATAGCCTAAACCTCACTAAATATTGAACAAAATACGCAAATGTATCCAGTTTAGCTTCGTTTTCTGGGTTTTATTTAAGTTTCCTAGGACATATTTTATGTAGACTGAACCAGGTGAAGTATGAAATATCACGTTAAAATTGGTTGAACTTTTAACCTAATATACTTAGTATTCCCTACATTATCAGTTTTATTTCCTCTTTCATAGCGTTATAACATATACTGTAGCTAAATATAGCATTAAATTAATAAATCTAGCATGGCTGAAGGTACTAAACTTGTCTCAATTCAGTTGATTAAATGAAAACATGCAGCAGCAATAAATATCAGCATGTCAATGGCAAGAAGAAGTAACTTGTTAGACCTTTTTTATTCATAAACCCCGAAATAGGAGGGATACTGCTCCTTCACAGCATCTGTGACAGTCCGTGATTAGCTGCAGACTCTTATCACAGAGTACCTAGCTAGCAACCTTTCATTTGCCGAATACAAGGCTATTTAAAGTCTATGGCTGTGACAAGATAGCAAATTGGCTAACACAATTTAAACAGACTTTCGTAAGCAGCGTTGATGCAGTCAAACTTCGGCTGTACTGTCATGCTAGATAACGTGTTATACATACCGAGACGAGTTTAGCGTTTTGAAGACACTCTACGTTTTTCCAACTTGGTTAGCTCCTCCACTGTTTTCTAGCAGTTGTTTCTCCCGCTTAACGTTTCAAGTCAAAGAAAATGATTGGTCGAATACCGGAAGAAGGCGTGGCCGAATGATGCAGCGCATAGTTTAGTTTACACCGTTTAGGTTTACACCTCTTTTCAGTCTGGTTTACTGGCCCATTGAAATTTTAGCACCTGTCAATTTCATATAAACTCTATCAGTTTCTTTTCCAAAAATAAAAAAAAAAGGGAAAATGTTTATTTTTTAAATGTTTTTAATAAATTTATTTTAATTTACTGTTCATTCAATACTCCACTCTGCTGTCTTGCAAATATTTGTGCTTATTCTCCATGGACCAGATATGGATTCAGTCATGTCCACATTACAAAACACTACTGTTTTACATATCCTCATTTGTACAAATGAGTTGAAGTTAACCCTAACCCTAATTAATAAATATAAAAATAAAATCAAACAAATTTACTTAGTCTGCTCAAAAACATTGAAGAGGTAAAGTATCTGTGCTTAGCTTTCACTGTTTATTGTTCAAATGTCAAGTATATTGAAGGGAGAATTTTGGTTTAATACTTTTGTGGTTTATTTTTTAACTTTTGTAACATTGCTTCATTTAATTTAAGAAATTATGTAGGTAAAAGTAAGATGAGTCTGGTCATTAGGGGTGATTTCTGATTCCTGTGCTCATGTATTTTTGAGCCATCTGATGTAGTGTGCTCTGTAATCCAATCAGGAAGGGAGAGAGTGTAATCCACGTTAATCCCACATTCAAACACAGATAGAGAGAAACCTCAGTCATTAAAGAGAGACAGAACAGCAATGATCTGTGAAGGCTATGTCACAACATAGTTTTAGCAGTTATGTAGTAAGTATGTGAAACTGCTCCAGAGTTTTTACTGTTTTGACTCAATGTTTCTTTTGTTGTAATTCTGTCTGACTCTCTGATCTGATCTCATCTGACAGCTGCCTGGCTGTATCCTGAACCTTTGTTGTCAGGGATACCTCTCCATAGAAACGCTCTCTCCCAAAGGTAGTGGGAGGGCTCTAAGAGAAGAGACCCTCACCTTGATGACAAAAAGAGAGGTAAAGAAGGACAGGCTTTAAAACAGAGAAAAAGATACCTGAGGAGGAGCAAGTGGAGTCAACGTCTCCAGAAGAAAAGAAGGAAAAGTTAAATGAAGCCAAAGTGAACTCTTCAGGTAGGAATGGTATTGTTAGAGAACCAAATTATTCAACACTGTGACTGGATTACACCATAATTATCTTTTCAACATCTGCCATATCTTGTAAATATTGTTTTAATCGTTGTATTGACAGGATGGGCTATGATCTGGAGAGATTTGTAGGTTATGTGAATGAAGGGCTCCTGTGCTGTGTATGTCGAGATGTGCTGGAACGCCCCCTGCAGGCACCATGTGAACATGCCTACTGCAGCTCCTGCATCAGCAGCTGGCTGCTCCATCACCAATCCTGTCCTGAGGACAGACTGCCGCTGGACGTTAGCACTCTCAAACCACTATACAGGTCAGTCTTTACCTCTACAGCTCTGTAGATGGTATTCTCTAACCCTTTGTCCAACTAAACAGCAACATTACAAATGTATGGTACTTGTAATTTGACCGATGGTTTTTGGCTTTGTGTGTTTGATGACAGGTACATGCGTAATGACCTGAACCGTTTGCAGATCCGTTGTGTCAATGCAGTGCATGGATGCGAGGTAGTTTGCTCATTGGAGAGTCTGCACACACATGAAGATGAGTGCGAGTTTGCCTTCATCTCCTGCTCCAACACAGGTATGAAAAACTCACTGGCAGACCACATTTACTATGCAATATGTTTGATTTCTATTTATCACAATAACCATAAAATAAAATGTAATTTTCAAAGATGTGTGTGATAGAAAGGTAATGTGATACCTCAGTGTGGGTGAGCAACAGGTGGCTCATCCGTTGTCATGGCTCCACTGTAAACACTGAAGACTCTCATAGACCTCACAAAAAGTGGATTCAGGCTCCATCGTTCTCTAATTAGCAATTTATAACCTTGAATGTAGAATATTTATAAGAAATGCACTTTGTGCTTGTCATGTGACTGTGGCCTGTCATTGGCAGGTGGAGAGTACATATGTTATCACTGCGGTAGGTGAAAAAGACGAGTCGACGTGCAGTGTGGCTTTTTTTGCAGTGCCGACTTCAAGTCTGTTTGCTGTGATCTTTAAAAAGGATTGCCGTTTCTGAGGCGTCACAAATGTTCTATAAAATCTTAACTTCCAATGATTGTGTCGTCAATTTTCATGTGTGCTTAAAATGACTTTGATCTCAGGCTGTCCTGTGGAGGTAGAGAGGCGAGGTTTGGGGGCTCACCTGTCCGAATGCAACTTCCGCAGCAGAGAGTGTCCTCATGGCTGCGGCCACACCCTCCACTCTACGGAGCAATCGCACCATAACTGTGTGGCTGAGCTACGTACAGAGGTGGAGATGCTGAGGTAAAAGAAAAGTGTGCGTTTTCCTATTTTTTGGTCTTTTTGATTTCATTAAATCTTTACTTCAGAGCAGAGATGCTGTGTAAAGAGGAGGAGGTGAGACGAGAGATGGAGTCTCGGCTGGACTCGCAGAGGAGACACATGGTGCAGAAAGAATCGCAACTGAAGAATGAGGTGGAGGAGGTCAAGGTAGACCATTCATCCACCTCTTTCAACCGCTTAAAAAACATCTATAGAAATGGTGCAGAAGTACCCATATGATTTACATTTGCCTCGTGCTAAAACATAAACACTTAAATTACCAGTCAGAAGAGGTTTTGATGAGCTCTCCTGTGTAGATGTAAAACAAGTAAATAGTTACAGATATATACATATCTGACCTCAGCCTCATCCATTTCACTGTGTCAAAATCTCTCCGTAGCATCTCATAAGTTTAGCCACATGAAAGTTTTTTAATGTGCCCACTCTGCAGAGTCAATTATCACGCGTGATGTGCGACATGCGCGCTCTGTTAGGAGCAGAGCGTCTGAGGAGACAGGAGCTCGCAGAAGCGGAGCTGGAGAAGAGGGAATTGCTGGAGCTCCTCAGAAACCTGCAGCCCACCAGAAGTCAGCATCTACCCGAGCAGCCAGACAGGGACCAGCTTCAGCGAGACCAGCAGACATCCTGCTGGGAACTGCACACCAAGTCAACACCACACCAGCAGAGAAAGGCGTCTTTCCATGCCTCCAGTTTGTCACTTCACTCTCAGGATAGTCATGGTGCGGGTCCACCTCCATCACCTCTGCTAGGAGAGGGAGTGCACAAGGGAAGCACTCGGAGTCTGACTCTGGACTGTATCAAGAGGAAGAGTCGGGAGGTGACAGTCATTTGACTACACAGGAGCTGATGATTAACCATTATATAATAAAGTAAATGGTTATTATTTGCTATGTTTAGCAAATTATGTGAAAAATGGGTTTAGAAATCCAAAAATGCTCTCTGTAGATTCAGTTGTCATTTTTAGAAAAAGTCTTAAACAGTTATCAATTAAAAAGAAAAAAATATATGAATGTGTTCTTAAATGAATTTTGAACTCTCAAATACTACCAGCTTTATTCTGATTATGACTCATAACAAAACATCAACACAGTCCTTGTCACAACATTATACCACCTCGTTTCCATGGAGACGGCATACAGAACATCCTTATTGGTCCATTTGTAGCCATAACAGGCTGCAGTCATTGCCCAGGTGAATTTACCTGGTAAAGGAGCGCACATGTCTACCCCTCCCACCTCCACTCCCACCACTAAATTTCCCTCCCTGAGATCCTCTTCCTCCTCCGCCACCGCCTCCTCCACCGGCTCCACCAGCACCTCCCCCCCCACTTAGCCATGACAGCCCAGCACCTCCTCTGCCCCGTGGAACTCGATCCCTAATAGCCAGCCGATAAGCGCCTGAGAAAGGAAAAAGACAAAAGCAACGCATTTTTAGATGCATACCTATAAATCTGCTATGTAAACTGTGGGTACATGTGAACATTCACTCTACATACTTGCTGGGGGTTGTCGGGAAGGAAGAGGTCCTCTTGTGAAGTTGCTCTGACCTCCGCGGGGTTCACTGTAGGTTCCCCTGTGAGTGACAGCTGGAACTTGGCCACTCCATGATGAGCCACGACCGCCTTCTCTTCGAGGGTAGTTGCCTGGAAGAGCGAAAAGAAGAATTTGTCACCCTCTACTGGTGAACTCAGGAAGCACAGATGTTTAAAAATTCAACTTTCATGTTTTTTTTAAGTTACTGGAAAGAACTGTTGTGCAGAAAATGGATTTTCTAACGGAGGTAGAAATATTGTGGACAAGACACACAACCATGCAATATGTTTAATGTTTTACAATGTTTTTGGATAAACAGAACTTACTGAGTGAATTCAAAACACGTTTTTAGTTTGTATAAATATTTATCAATATGATAGAGTCATAATTTAAGTGCATACACACCTGACAGCAGAACACCTTTAGGTTGTGGTGGAGTGAAAAAGCGTGTCTGGCTGTGGAAGGCAGCCCTGCCTCTGTTACCAGTGAACAATCCTCGAGTAGGGGGTTTGGGAGTGCTCTTTGGGGGACGTTTTGGGGGCAAAAGTCCAAGAGGGGTAGTAATGTCTTTAAACTCTGCTGCAACAAAGTCATCCACGTGCATGCTCGGAGGTCTAGAAGTGTTTTGCTTGCGCAGCCGAAAAATGTCATGGGGACGGGAGAGATTCTGTCCAAACCCTCCTCGACCTCCACGGCCCCGAGGAGCAGGCATGATGTGTGCTCTTTTAGCAGGTTCAACATAGTCAGATTTACCGCTGTACAGACAAACAAGACAGTCAGTAATTTGAGTTAAACTACGATTCTTTATGTTAGTTCATTGAACAGTGAAGTTCAGCTGGAGCTGTACCTGGAGGTAATGAATGTCTCGTGTTTGTGTTTGCCCAGTCGGAAACCTTTAGGAGCCTTGGTGTGGCCAGGTGAAGATGGCTCAGACAAGAAGGAGCGCTCCAGCTCAGCCTTTAGGTCCAGCTCTGGACAGCTCTCTTGAGCCAAACCCACCAGATCTACTTTCATCTGCCGCACAAAGACATGTGATGTAAACTAAAGAAACCATGTGAAAGGCAAACTTATGCAAGTTAACTTTAATTAGCCTTTAGATCAGTTAATATATAGAAATAATAAAACACGTTACCATGTCAAGATCAGTTTCTATCTCATCTGTTTGGAAGGGAGAGAACCACAGAGCCTTCAGGTGGTCATCCAGTGCTTCCGACAGAATGAACACCGTCCTGCAGAAAAGACACGAGGCCGCTTCATTTTTCATTTGACACATTAAAGTTAACATTAAGCTCCAACTTCTTTCCAAAGGAACTTCAAAACGATGAGGAGTTAAATCATTTATGCTGTTACTGTTGACAAACCTGTGATTAAATTGAGCCCCCAGTGTCTCTGGTGTTGGCAGAGTGGGCTCAGTGTCAGCTGCAGAAGGAGTGTCTGTGGCTGCTTCTAGCGTCTGCCTCAGAACAATCACATTCTCCAACATGGTTTCCAAAGAATCGTCTTCTTTACACAGCTTCTACAGACACGTACACAAAAGAAAACTGAATGCTGAGGCAGCCTTAAAACAGATAAATCTTTATAGATGTGTATTATGTGTACCGTTATTAGCTTCTCTAAAGTGGGTAATGGATGTGACTCGGAATCCTCCCACTGGAGAATAGTTTTCATGTCAGAGCCCGACAGCAAACGAGGAGGAACAAAGGCCGGCTCCTCACTGGACCCCGGACTCTCCTCAACACACTGGAAGCAAAGAAAAACTTAGAATAATCTCAGATGAGCCACAACAACCTTCATAAAATAAGTTATTACCAGGATACTTAAGGAAATCATGAACAACTAGCATTTTTTCTTCTCTATTCAAAGTTGGAGATTTTTCGAGAGGTTATGAGTAATTATTTAATGAATTATTTAACTATTAATATTAAATTATTAGCACTAATTACTGAAATGATTTCAATCTCTAAAGGTCTTTGGAAATGCTATTCAACATAATGTTATAACTTTTTTCTCTAAAGATTTTAACTTCTGTATTTGTATTTATCAAAACGTTTTTTGTATTTTTTTAACAACCTTTATCCATTTACAGAATATTTCTTATTCATTAAAAAACTTGTTTATTTAACACTTTTCTCATTCATTCATTATTTATTTGGAAATATTCTGCATCGTTTTGGTTGTTTTACTTTAGGTGTTTTCGCTGGAAATCCCTTGAAAATTAGAGAATGCATCTCAACTTTACAGACCATCTAAGCAGAACTCACCATCGTTTCTGTGTTAACAATCTGCCTGAGGAAGTCAAGCAGGGCTGAAAGCAGATCTGCAGAGTCCTTGTTGAATGAAACCACCAATCTTTTAAGCAACGATGACAATCCTACACCATGTTTCCTCAGCGCACTAAAAGGTAGCAGAAGTCTTGTTTATGAAAAGAGCACAAACAGTAACAGGTGAACAGTGAAACATCTGCATTTACACTTTGAGGTGGTAGAGTCCATAGTTATGCTCTGTAAGGAATGTCAACGTCCTGATGCAGGTGAGTAGGAGTGCGACGCTGCTCTCTTTATTCCCCAAAACTTCCAACAGGGAATTACATACTGATGACATCATATCTCGTCCCGGAAGTGCATTAGCTAGTTGTTCGGCCTCCGACACACAAGTCTCACCAGGTTGGGACACCACAAGAGATATGTCCTAATAAAGAAAGAAGGCAATTACATTTTTAGGGGTTTGCTGCTACAAGACTTTTGTAGTTCCATGTGTATGGTGGATTTTACCTGGTCACACAGTGATTGTAATATTGTTCCCACTAGAACACTGCATTGTTGCTGTTGTAAAGAGTGATCCGGTGGAGGAACCAGCAGAGACAAAAGCAAGGGGAACAGATCCGCCAGCTGTTCGTCTCCAGAAATGGACCCTGACAGCAGATGGAGAGTCGCACTCTTACAGGCCCTCTGTGAGACCAGAGCATCCTTTAAGGATAGCAGCCGCAAGACTTGGCCCCAGCACACATTTTTGCCCTCTGCCCTGCAATTAGAAGATCATACACATTTAAAATACAGCTTTACTGCAAAAACATAAAAACCGAAGAGTGTTCGGATGTAGGTGCTTTACTCACGGCTGCAGCTCCTCCAGCAGCAGCTCCAGCAGCGTCTTCATGATAAGTGTTGCTGTGGGTGAAGACAAGTCTGCCAATTGAACACAGACTCTCCTCAGCATGGCAAGAAGAGGAGGGCAGCTGGTGGCACACGCACATTGCAATACATCTGATAACACTTTCCACTGCGCCCTTATGTGCATGCTCCACAGCTTCCTGGTGTTTAAGGCTATAGCCACATCTTGGACTGATATCACCTGTAGATCCAAATATTGAGTATTAGTGCCCATGCCGAGATGAGACCCATAAGTAGCTGAAGGAAAGAACATGACGAGGTGATGAAGGCGAGTAACCTGAGTGCTCTGCATTGGCAGTGGAAGAGGCAGAAGCTCAGACAGCAGCGTTAGACCAGAGAACAGACCTTCAGGAGCTTTTAGCAGTGAGCCTAAAACCTCCTTGAGCATGAGTGACCAAGTGTTACTGGCCAGAGTTTCTTCTGTGTGAGTGACCTGCAGCACAAATAAACAAAATCTCACCGACACTATTTACAACAACACATTTTCAATCATATTTCTCGATCTTAAGTGTGTTTACACTTTCATACACACACCTCTTCACTGACACCTTGTGTAAAGGTGAGCAGGACATCTACTATGAGCGCCTGCACTTTGGTCTCGTCTCCGTCGAGACGTCCTGATGCAGGGATGGAGCACACAATCATGTGGAGGCTCACCAACACATTGGCAACACGAGTGTCCCTGAACTGGAAAGCCCCCCCACAGAGCAGCTCTGTCAGCATGGTACGTAGCAACCTAAGTGTACTGATGCATATACTGAGGATCATGCAGCGCTGTGGCGTTGGGCCCATATGTCCGTGCACACGCCATGGTTGCAGTAACACACTGCACAGCTTCTGCAGGACACGCACACACATGTCCAGACCTTCCCCGGAGAACAGCTGGACACCTGCAAGGCTCCACTTAAGATCCCTCTGCTGACCTGCAGGAAGGACGAGGAATCGTTTGGATACAATCTAAGTCAACTTTAAGATAATTACCACAAAAGAAAGAAGTTCAGTAAAATATTGAGAAAAGTAAAGACAATGGAATACAGAGTTTTTAGGTTAAGTCAACGAAAGTAATGCAAAAATGATGTTTGTGCTTTTTACCTTCTACAGCCGGAGGTGGACAGGCGATGTGACCGAGAACCCTCAGAGCAGTAACCATCCCAGTTCCCTCAGCATTCAACAAATTTTCCACGTTCTGATATAAAAAGAAAGGTTTGGTTATTAACATTTATACAAGATTTATAAATTCAACATCATTTGAAGTTTTCATTTATTCAAGACAAATCGCTTATATATGCCATTGATAATTCTATTTAAATTCTTTATTTGTTATTCACATGTAAACTGTGCTGAATCTATTTTGTGTGTATGCCTGCATAGCTCAAGTGGAGCTAAACTTTGCATATTTTTACATAATGCACATAAAAAGTCACACATTTCTATTAAATATCTGTCAAGTGATGGTATGAGAAGGATGAGAACTGCCAGCAAAATGAGGGATGCGATTTTATTAATTCATACATTAGGAAGAGTTGGGAAAAAATACAGCAGCATGAATATTAGGTGAAATATTTATACCTGCTTGATGTAGTTAATGAGTGTAGGAATGCTGCCAATCTCAAAGCGGAGTTTCTCCAGGGGTTCCAACCATTTATTGAGCTCTATAGAATAAAAAAGAACGAGATAAACGTAGAATCAATCAAATATTCAAAATCTACTTCTATAACATGAAACGTGAATGTTACAGGTAATATTTACCTTGCAATTTGGCATTAGCATCATCTGCCTTGGCTATGGTGAGCAACGGAGCAGCATATTGTTCCATCATCCGCAGTTCATTAGAGGTTTGTACCACGGTTAAAACCAGCATACAGGCGTAGTTATACGTCACTGCTTTGCGAGCCTTGGCCTCACTGAAAGAGAGAAAAAAAACTGAGTAAAGTTACTCAGAAATGGAAGCACAAAAAGAGAAACTAGCAAAAGTCGAAGAAGAGAACTGTACCCTTGTCCATCTTTGCTGTGGTGCTGGAGCAGAGTGACCAGACAGGACAAGTTGTTCTCCAGACTGAAAACGTGAGCCACGGCACTACGACCGGTCTGTGTGAATGTCATGAGATAAAGCCCATGCAGCATACCCAGAACATCTGGACTGTCGCCCTCTTCAAGTCCTGCACCACCCTCTCCTCCTGTAGCCACGTGGCCCATGAGTTCCGACACACCCTGGAGAGCGTGTAGTGCCTGCATTAGCCACACACAAAAGCCCTCTTCCCCAAACCCGGGCCCAGTGAGGCATCCCTCTGCCCCTGTTGAGGTGCCCTCTTCGCCCTCAGATTCTGCCATTGATGCCAGGAGACGCAGCATGAGGTTGGTTGGTGTGGGCTGGGCAAGGAGGAAGAGAAGACCTGACTGGGTGAGTGACAGGAAGCGCAACAGCTCTTTTACAGCTTGGATGACACCAAGATGGCCTGCTGCGGTTGCTGCTGACAGAACCACTGTTGTACTCTCCAGGAAATGGCATGCGTGCATGTACCTGAGAGGCGATTAGAAGAAAAATATTAATTCAGTCGGAATTGTAACATCATGATATCAAAGTTAACTGACGACTACCTATACAGCGTTGGGTAAGGGTTGTCCCTCTCTTGAGGTCCAGTTATTCTAGAAGAAGTGGGGAAGGCTTTCCCGGGGGGCTGGACCATGCAGTGAGGAGCAGTTTCCAGCAGGTGATGAAGCTCTTCCAAAACTCCAGCCAACCTATCAAGCTCAGCCTCACTCACAGGGGAGGTGCTAGCTGATGGTTCCTCTTCCATAGGGCTCTCTGTATCTTCCATCTCCTCCTGAAGAAGAAAAGCAGCTGTTAATAAATAAAGTTAACAAAAAATAAAAACTTTGGTAGATGATTGTATTTGAATGTGCATTGACACCTGCTGTGGATCACTCCAGGTTCCTGCTGCATGTTGCAGGTCAAGAAGTACTTCATACATGTGGCTTTTTTGTAATATAGCATTTCCAGCTGTTATGACCCGGACTGTTTCCTCATGCAGGAACAGCTGGACTAGGCGCTGTGAAGGAAATCAGTGGTTTTTATAAATATGAAATATAAATGACTAGTACTGATTTTAATAACACTAATATATATGGATATTTGCTATTGCATTTTTTACTCATATTGGGACTAACTGTTTATTTTGCGTTGCTAACCTGATAACCACTCTTCCCCGAGTCCCCTGGATGCAGGAACGCCTCCACGCCAGCAGGAGCGCTGATAAGACCATCCAAAGCTCTCAATATGCTTAATTTCAGTGTAGAAGAGACGTGGTTGGCGTGGAGCAACTCAAGCAAGACACTAAGAGCCCCTTCATGCAGCAACATTTTGAGACCGTGTGGAAACTCTGCCAAATATGACGACAACTTCGCACCAGCTTTTAGTTGTCTGAGGTTAAGGGCGATGGGTTGCATGAGAGCAGTTTCCATATTAAGAGCCTGGAGCGCCCACTGAACTAAAACCTGAACAGGCTCCTCCATCTCTCCTGGTCCTTTTTTAATTAAATAGACCAAACTTTTGGCGAGTAATCCAGGTGCCTCTTCCAGAGCAGTGACCCAGCGGGTATCTCTGTCTTCACCAATACCAGCTAGTAGTTCTTTTAGATGAGCAACAGCCTCTGCCTCCTCTCCACCTGATGGCCCTTCTGTTCCACTAGCCTGCCCTTCAGTTCCACCAGCATCCCTGGGCTCTTCCATACTGGCCTTCTCAAACTGGGTATCAAATCTGGTCTTGTATGGAGGGGTGAAGTAGACCAGTGGTCTGAGTTCTCGTTCATATGGATCATACTGGACAAGTGGGACGGATGCAAGATCCTCAGGTGTATACTCCATGTCAAAGGTGGGCAGCTTGAAACTCCCATTATCCAGGTCATCCTCGTCACTGGAAATCTGCTCGTACCCGTCATCACCTGCCAAGCAAAAATGGAACAACTTTACTACGCGATAAAAGTTACTGAAACTTTATTTGATGAATATGTGGAAATGAATGAAATGAGGAGGCTAGCAACAACTATATTGTCCCTTTTTGATACACAGATGCAAACACTCACAAACCTACTCTCCCAAGACAGCATCGCTCCAAGCATGCAGGGTTAGTTTGGCATGCACAACGTGATTACAGCACGAATTCAGCCATGGCTGCGTGGAAACGCCGAGTACTCCTCCACATGACAGCGTATGTTAATCAAAAGCCTTCAGGGAGTCGCCCGGATCAGCATCCAGTAGTTGCAGATAGGCGCAGCATGCCAGAGCAAAAACTTAAGCTCTTATTTATTCCCAAATGGACCCTGGTTCCGGATATGCCCCCCCCCCACCTTATTTGGAGAAAAGTTTTTAGCACTGAGGGGTTCTAGGCTGAGGGTCCATTTGGGATTGCGGATGACCCTACTCTCACATAAGAACACCCCTACCTTCCTCCATCTCCTCTTCCTCGTCCTCACCCTCATCTTCTTCCTCTTCTTCTTCATCCTCTTCCTGCGCGCTCCCCTCAGTCCTTGCGTCTTCCTCTTCCTCCTGCTCTTCCTCTTCCTCCTGCTCTTCCTCTTCCTCCTGTTCAGCATCCGAGTAGGTCTCATCAGCAGGCAGCGATCGTTCCGGGGACACGGCTTCCAGGTAGTCTTCACGGCCCTCAACTGGCTCATCTTTGATCACGCCCACTTTAGAGTTTCAAAAAGAACAAATAAAGTACATATAAATATGTTAACTAATGTATAAACCACAAGTTTTGTGATGCAAAACAGTTCAAAAAGCAATCTTAGAACCTCATTGTGGAAATATCTTGGAACAAATGATCTGAGTCAGATCATTTAGAAACTGCTGATACTTATGAACAACAAGAAGAGTTTATCTCTCAATATCACATTAAGAAAAAGTAATAAGTAATAAATGAGATGAAATTAGCATACAATAAAAATACAGAACTGTTGGTGGAATCTCTACAAGATAGTTCAACCCAAAAGCTTGCACACTTCAAAGATTATTGCTGTACAGAAATGGAGTTTCTTCTATGTTTAACACCACAGTTGGAAAAATCTATTTTTTAACAAACTTATAATTAGTATTTTCCTTGTTATCGAAAGGAATATGTTGCAAATACTTGCTAGATTATGTTTAGCTACTTTCCACAGACTTTTAATAAATAAAGCATGAAGTTTCTTTGAAGTGAACAATTACTATATCCTACAATATACTGCCTAATAAGATTTCCTGACTCTAGCTATTATATTTTGGCATTCGGAATTGCAATCAACACTGAATTAAAATCTTTAGGAGAACTAATAAAATAGTTTATGGAAAAGGCAATGAGGGAGTTTTTTCAGAAAAAATTCTGATTCAGAAACCGCACTGCACAGACATACAGCCCTGACCTGATACTGGAACCTGTTCCTCCTCATCATCATCTGGTGGTGGGGGTCCAGGTGGAGTACGAGGCCCACGAGGTGCTGGTCTGGGTGGGCTGCCGTTGTACTGGTCATCTTTTTCCCAGTCTTAAAATGACAGCAGTGCATTAAGCATTCACAAAACAATTCTTGAAGAGAATAATTTTGTTAATTTGATCTAAACAGGGATGAAGATAGGAATGTGATTAAGTGTAATAGTGCCCACCTTGCTTAATGATCCTTTTGAGCCCACTCTGTTGTTGGGGTGGTGGGGGCGGGGGTGGAGGAGGGGAATCTTGATCATGGCCATGAGGGCGCTCTGCACTGCCATACACTGCCAAAGTTAGACTTGTGTACCAGCCACGCAGCACCAGCCCATCAGTATTTATCTGTGTGAACAACCCCATTCAAACAATGATATCTCAGCAGATCAAAAACAAATTTAAAAACCTCATGTTTTTAATTACAGTGGGTTACCTTTCCACTAGGTCTGAACACAATGGACTTGTTCTCATCATATTCCAAACTGAGGGCAAAAATCAGCACAGTGACACATTAAAACAAGAATCTAAATTTGCTACAATCCAACAAAAAAAGGAAAATTCTGTGTATCTTTAATCGTTTTAGTGACGCCCTTTAGGAGCAGTTAGAAACTATTTAGACAACAAGACACAGAAACCAGGAAAAAAAACCTCCTCCCAAAGTTCCCAGCACAGATATTAACTTGGGCGTGTCACATTCAAACTTTATTAAGCTTTACACAAAAGGAAACTTTAAAAACACATGATCATGTTCTGGTGCTAGTGTGCACACCTCTGGTATTATGAGGTTAGAATAAAAATGCTTGACTTATGCATACCACTTCTTTTCTACTTCACTGACAGCTATATATGCTTTCGCCTCACTTTCAGCTAAAGCGTGAGTGGGGTTGGGTTACTGGAGAGACCAGTTGGCCAGCACAGGAACAAAGAGACCTGAATTAGGGTGGGTGCAAAACAAGCTGATGAGAACAGGTCTCACACGCTGCTGTGACTGGTTTTACAGGTGAGACTGACTTCTGTATCTTAAGCACTTTCAAGATTCTGAGTGGAAATATGGGAATAGGAAGAGGTTTGTAGGTTTACAATCGCAAAATGTGACTTTGAGAGTAAAAACGATTCTGACCTGCCCAGTCTGTGGAACGTGGGACTGTTGGCTTTGGTGACATTATTGAAGAACAGCTCCAACTGGAAGGCATGAGGAGAGGTTTCCCTGGACACATAGTAATGACACAATCAGAACGTACTTCAGGGTTGGACAAGTCCAGTCCTCAAGGACTGCAGTATTCCAAGTGTTAAGACTTTCCCTGCTGCGACACATCTGACTCAAAACAATGGATAATTAACAGACTTGCACAGAATTTGATGTTGAGTACAAATGTTTGCTAATTAAGTCAGATTTCTCAATTGCTTTGCTCCTAAAACTTCCCTCAAGGACCAGTGTAGCCCACTCCTGACTTGGCTTCACCGCTTAAAGTTAAAATCTGATTGTTTTCAAATTCAAACTGAATAAAAATGTAATAAGAATTATAATAATTAATAATAATAATAACAACAACAATAACAACATCAAGTCCAGGGACTTGAACTTGGTCCTCAAGCCCATCTCTCAAATCACTGAGTAAGTAGCAACACATTCTTGTTTCTTGTTCACCTCTATTCAGCGATGCTTTACCACTTCATTTAGTTGGATTACATCATTTTTATAAAAAAAAAAAAGCAAAGTTGAAATCAAGATCTGTTCAACAATACAGCCCAGGTGTCAAATACATTTACACAGGAATCACTATTTCCTGCAGGCATGTTCTACAAATATATATCAAATATCTTTGGTGAGAAAACACCTCCAAAGAAAATACATTAGTAGCAACAAAATTACTATATTAAAATTTGTAGCACCAAAGTTATTGTAGTGAAAAAGGCAGTCAGTCGCATGAATGAACTCAGACCTAAAAGAGGAAATATATTTATTGTGTGACACATTCCAACATGTAACTCTACCTGTTGTGTACATGTTGTTGTAATAAAGAGGTAGCCTGGGAACAGATATGAACATCAGAATGCAGGAATATGTATTTTTTGGAGGCAGGCCAGTTTGACGTGCTCTTGGTTTTTCATTTTTCTTGTTTGTTCAAATTTACTTACAGAAATAGGACGTACAGTACACGTTATCAAAGGCGAGTGCAGATCCTATGTGTTCGACCAAATATGAATCCATATTATAATTATATTAATTAGGATTCTGGCAAATAAACACCACTCAATAGTGCCTACCAATAATTGGATTGTAACGTTTTTGTGCTACAGGGGTACACAGGTGCATCTCAAAAATTAGAATAATGTAAAAAAAAAAAAAAAGCAATATTTCTTTTGTTAAAGTTAGAATTTCAAATTTGCAACTAGATTTAATTTACTGTATTTAAACAGGAATGTTGTGGACAAAGTGTTGATATAATAAAACATTGTTTGCTTTGTACACAAGAATAGTTATACATCCGATATCACAAAATACTGTAATAAAAAAAATCAACATCTCAAAATATTATAATCAACAGTTTTTATTTCAAAATAAGCTCAAATAAAAATAATAATTAATTAAAAGGGGGCTAGAGAAAGCCACCCAGTACTTGTTTGGGGCTCCGTTAGCAACAATGACTGCCTGGATACCCGGAGGCATGGAGGAAATAAATCCAGTATCCCAAAATATTGCAATATCACAGTTTGTACTTACTTGAATGCAAACTGTTCAGTTACAAATTGTTCAAAGTATTTTACTGAATAGTCTGATACTTGTATAATCATGGGAAAGATAATTAGCTTACTCCACCAAGAAGGACAACACCAGAAGATAACTGCCAACAAAGCTGGCTGTTCCCAGAGTGCAGTGTTAAAGCATCTCTCTGGAAAAGCTTCTAGAAGAGCAAAATATGGCAGAAAAAGAAACACTTGCAAGAAGGGAAGATTGTTCTCTTGAGAGAACTGTAAAAAAGATTATACAATTTTTGAGAAATCCACAAGAAGTGAACAGAGGCAGGAATCCAAGCATCAAGGGCTACAACACATACATGTGCAGAACGTCAAGCCTTTCCTAAATGCCAGGCAGCTTCAAAGACGACTAGATTGGGCCAAGGAGAAGAAGAAGTGGACTGTTGCATCTCATTCGGAAACCAAGGTAGTAGAGTTTGGAGGAGGGCCCAAGTAGCTTGTAGTCTAGTGAAGTTCTCCCAGTCTGTGATGATCTGGGTGCCAAGTCATGCGCAGGTGTTGGACCGCTGTGTTTCATCGAGTCCAAAGTGAACGCATCAGTTTACTAGGAGGTCTTGGAAACCTTCAAGATTCATTGGCTGACAAGCTTTTTGGTGATGAGGAATTTGCGTTCCAACAGGATTTAGCACCTGCACATTGCGCCAAATCAACTACTACCTGGTTTGCTGAACACCATATCAGTGTGCTTTCTTGACCAGCCAACTCCCCCGACCTGAACCCCATCCAGAACCTCTGGGGTATTGTTAAGAAGAAGATGGCTAAGTTGCGGTCCAGTAATCTGGCAGAGCTGAAGGCTGCTACTGAGACCACCTTGGCTACCATCACACCCAAGCAGTGTCACAAACTTGTTTCCGCCATGCCTCCACGTATCCAGGCAGTCACTGATGCCCCTATCATCTAGCCCCCTTTTAATTCATTTTTTTTTTACTTTATTTTGTATTAAAAATGTTCATTATAATATTTTGAGATGTTGCATTTTTTATTACAATATTTTGAGACACTGGATTTATAACTATTCTTGTGTACAAACCAGACAAATGTTTCATTATATCAACACAAAGTCTACAACATTCCTGTTTAGCTATAGTAAATTAAATCTAGTTGCAAATAACTTAAACAAAAGAAATATTTCTTTTTTTTTTTTTAATTATTCTAGTTTTTAAGATGCACCGTATTGTTACTTAAACTAACTATTAGGCCAGTGTGTGTTTTTTCAGTGTGTGTGAGCGTTCTTACCCAAATGCTCTGCTGTCAGGTAGATTGCTGTGTGCTTTAATCCCTGGAGGGATGACCCTCACCTCTGTGATCAGGACCCCGCAAGGAAAACGCACCACATCCACGTTGGTTAACTGAAGTGCAGAGGTTTACCATTTAATGCAGTATCTCTAACGACAATGACAACAACTAGCATGACAACTAGCATTCAGATGCAATCAGAGTCACCTTCCATATAATTTAAGCTTTGTTTGATGGTTAGCGTTAGCCACCCAGCTACATAGAAAACAACATATACAAAGATTCAAACAGAAGCGACTACATTAAGATATCACGCTATTTATACTAATAAACATTTAAACAATGTGCCTGAAATGTTAATTATAAAACAATACTAATGCGGCATTTATTTACGCAGTAAACTGCAACGTGCTAGTTTTAGCCAAGTTAACATCGTTAGCATGAAAGTTGAACTTCCTTCTACAAAACTAATCAATATAAGGGATAGAACTCCTGGAAGTAAGCAACTTTGGAGAAAATGTGCACGAGTGTACCGAGGCTTTGAAAGCATTACCTCTGCACTCTGGTGCTTAAACGTATCTAGAAAAAGAAGCTCCGTGGAAGGGTCCAACGCCATAGCTTCCCCGCTTATGGTCGCTCTAAAGATAAACTTCCGGTATAGTGAATAGTTCCGGTGCAAGTTCACAAAAAATAAAATAAAATAAAATAAAATAAAATAAAATAAAATAAAATAAAATAAAATAAAATAAAATAAAATAAAAT
>JBAMHX010000007.1:13865701-13917659 GCA_037177515.1 Pseudomugil tenellus | reverse complement strand
TAAAATAAAATAAAATAAAATAAAATAAAATAAAATAAAATAAAATAAAATAAAATAAAATAAAATAAAATAAAATTCATTAAGCATTTTAAATAGACAACGTTCTGTGCAGATATAGTCGTTTTAAGATATCTTTAACACCTTAACTACTCATTAATTCATGCAAAAACAACACAGGCAACCTTCATTGATTTAGATGTTGTGTAAAAAAACAAACAAACAACAAAAAAAAAACAAAACAAAAACAAAACCCTTAGTTTTATTTTGAACATGTCCACATTCAATTTAGGATCAGAGCTGTTTGATTAAATGCATTGTTATTTCTGCTATAAAAAAGAAATACAATTTAGCTGAATAATTAAGCTTTAAAGAGGCCCGATGTTTACGTTAAGGCTGATCAGACTGTCTGTTATACAAGGTCGGGCATTTCTTTTTTTCATCCTTTGGCCCATAAATTGTTACACATAGAAAATGTTCATTTAATTCATGATTATTGTTATTCCACACAACCACTCGTCTATTAACAATTAGAGTAAATGGCAGATATATTTCCAAAGTTTGCCACGTCCTAGTTTTTGTACTACCTGAAAGAGGGAGGGAGCAGGTAAGTCACGTGGTCAGACAGGTAGAATCACTACAAAAGCGGGGAGCGTTCAGCCATTACTTTACGATGGTGACTGCGGGAGTAAAAAATTAACAAGCGATACAAGTTTGGATCTTCGCGGAGCTCAGGTGTCGCTGTGAAGCCACTTCTACCTCCTACCTCCCGCGTGTCTCATCTACGTATCTCTGTAAACGCCGTCTTTCAGGATTTTATTTATATTCTCTCAGCTTTGTGTATTAGTATTTTTTGAGCTGTTTGCCTCCAGATGACGGCGCAGGTAGACTACCTGGTGGTGGTTTTCACCGCCACATCTGGCACGAGCGGAGATCTGCTGGGATCTGATGAGAAGGAGCTCGTGCATTTGGTTTGGCAGTTGGTGGATGTAAAGAACAAAACGGTAACAAAGAGGGAAATAACTATTCTTACTGACTTTTACTTGTTAATGAGCCCTTATTTTTGTCTTTCCAAAGAAGGAACTCCAATTATGAGTAAACAAAACTGAAATGAAACTAAACTGAATTATATTGTTCTAATTCACTGATATAATAATTAACTATGTGATTTATGTCCAGGTTATTCTTTCTTTACACGTGTTGAAAAATGTTACATTAGTTGAAAATAGATTCCAATGTCACCCAGTAGGGATATAGGAAGTTATGAGCAGTATCTTCTTTATGATTTGAGTGAAAACAATGGAGACTTTTGCTCGTTAGACTCATAATATCTATGTAATAATACTTACAACAAAAATCTATACTCAGCTTTATCAGCGAACCGCACAAGTTCCTGTGTAGGCCACTGTTTCAAGACTGACTTGTTTTCCTCTCTGAACCAGTTGGGCAAGGTGAATGAGCTCTTCATTAAGCCTGACCTCCTAGACGTGACAGAAGAAAAAGCAGAGGAGGAGGATGTGGTGGAGGAGAGTCGAGAAGAGGAAAACGAGTCGGGAGTAGAATGCTCATCCACAACTACAAGTATTGAGAGTGCTTTAAACCTGGTAATAATGTCTCATGAGTATCTAAAAATGCATTATTAACCTTTTATTTAATGGCATTACATTTATTCTGGTTAAAATCCCTGATGCAGACTATGTTTTTTAAATTTCTCTTGTTAATGTGTGATGTGTTCTCAGTTTAATCTACAACTGACGAATGAGGTGAACAGTGCGGGCGCAGGCACGTCGTTGTGTTTGTGTACAGACGGGCAGCTCCACATCCGTCAGGTGATTCACCCTGAGGCTGCCAGCAAGGTGAGCAAGCTGGGTAGGGTGAACGAACACCTTGGAGCTAGGGCGGATGTTCACTTACTGCTGCAGGAACCATCAGTGTTGTGTCAGCACTCTTCTCCCAGCTGAAATAAACGTTACCGTGAAACTGATCCACAGAACAGAGGCGCTCGTGCAAACTTATCTAGAGGCGCAAGCCTATGCATATATACTGTACTTTTGCACACACATAGGAGCTGATGACATTCTCCCACATCTTTAAAAACAGCTTTACTCAAACAAGTGCAGTGAAGAAAGTAGTGGATGTTTTACGTGCTTGAGCAAACAGTGTGATGAGAGTCATAAAACAACAGCTGTTGACGGGCAACTTGTCCACATCCTTTAATTTAATCTCTTCCCATTTCTTTTTAGAACATCCTGATACCAGACTGCTTTTACTCTTTCTTCGACCTTCGGAAAGAGTTTAAGAACCACTTTCCCCGATCTGACCTGAAGGATTTGAATGTACACATCATGGCAAACGGTATCCCTTTAAATGTTGTGTGTTTACATTTTGCTACCTGCTCACACTGCCGTGTAGTTACTGTTTTTTAGATTGTGTTTGTTATTATTTTCTCCTTTCAGACTGATCTTGCGTGCACATGGTGCACTCAAAAATAGCATATTAAAAGTTAACAAGCGAGGGTGTTGGCTCCAGGGTAAGAGGTTTTGAAATGCAAATAAGCCAAGAATGGCAGCACCTTGCTAAGCCCTTAGTGAAAGAGTGTGTGCTTAGCCAACAGGACAACCCCGCCCACCCACTCCTACAGAGAAACTGACATCAAATGTTTTGACTCGCTCATCTAGACTCTCATTTTACCCAATTTTTTTTAGATGAGTAACAGTATTTTGTCAGTGTTTTGTTTACTTTTCTTAACTGGCTCCTGCTCAGCTCTTAGCATACCTGTTGATGAGCCAAGCATGTGGGATCCCTTGACGGCTCAGGATCCATCGGCCACATTGCCTGCAGGAGTGGCCGTACAGCAGACCCAGCTTATGTCCAGCATTATTCTTGCACTGCTCTCTGAACCGTTTTGTGAGTAGTACACATAAAGGCTTCATAGGATGCTCTTGTAATTAGCTTGACATTTATGCTGAACTGTATTTGTTTATAGGTGAAACACACTATTATGCTTCTACAACAGAACTGTTAATTCAGGGAATGAAAGATAAACAAGGTTTATTTTTATCAGTCTATTTTGAGTGTTTTTTTTAAACAGTAAAAATCACTGCCTGTCTCATTGATTAGACAAGTCGAGGCTTATTTGTGAGTAAGTTGATCACTCAAGAAAATTAAGATAAAATACAGTAAAACATATTAGTAAACATATTAGCTGGATCCTTAAGTAAATTGCTATTAATGTTGACCTCTTTATGAAGAAATTACCATCCTGATTCCTTTTTATTTAAACTGGATGCAACATGTTTGTGTATATAAGGCAAGGTGTAAATAAATGCTTTATTAAGTATAATTTTTGGTCTAAGAAGGTTAAACACTTGAAAAAATGGTCTTAATTTGTGATTCTGCTGTTATTTGTGGTTTCAGACATTAGCTATCTGTTTTAGAAAACCTTATTTTCCTGTTACAGACCACACATTTTCTAATCCAGAGAGAGTCAGCGAGAGGTTTGAGAGTGGCACTTGGTGAGCGAGTCCAGATAAACATTCTTTATATCCTCCACTTCTGACTTCAACGAGTTCGCTCCTGCTGTGCTAATTTCTTTGTGGGGTTGTATGTGTGTGTGTGTGCAGCAGTAAGATGGAGAAGGTGTGCGATAACACAGTGATCAGAGCTAGAGGGTTGCCATGGCAGTCGTCTGACCAGGACATTGCTCGGTTCTTCAAAGGCCTCAACATTGCCAAGTATGATATAGATATCTCATAAGCATGCTTACTTATGCAGATCTATGTGTGTATTTCATCACTTGTCATCTTAAAACGGATAATAAATCTGTTGTTGCCTGATGCTGCTTTAACCTTCCCTTTGTTGTGTTTTATAGAGGAGGGGTCGCGCTGTGTCTTAATGCTCAAGGGAGGAGAAATGGAGAAGCACTTGTTCGATTTGTCAGTGAAGAACACAGAGATTTAGCACTGCAGAGACACAAACACCATATGGGCACCAGATACATTGAGGTAACCTGTCAAGACATTACCAATTATGGAAAACTTCCCTTTTCTTTTCTCTTCATTTATTTATTCTCTTTTTTTCCAGAAACACCTGTAGTGACAATAATTTTTCTTTAAACACCTTGTTTTCCTGTAATGGCAGGTTTATAAAGCATCAGGAGAAGACTTCTTGAAGATAGCAGGAGGTGAGATGATATCATTTTTATATGAATATGTTGGGGTGTGAAATGAAGAACTAAAGCCCTGATGGTTGGATCTTCCACTGATTTCCCGAAGTTAAAAGTCTCGTTGTGAAAAAGTTAAAAAGCAGTTAAAATATGTAAATCTATCATAGCAAAATAATGTTTCGTTTGGGGAAAAATAGTCTTTTCCAAGTCTGTTAGGTGCTTTAAATTCCTGTTTTCTTTAAGGGAAAGTCATAATTCACAAGTTGCTGAGTAGATTATTTGCTATGACTCAGCGGTGTAATTTGCTTATTAGTAGTAACTTTGCTTTTTAAGAGAGCATAGGGTTAGTCAACAAGCCACAAGTCATTACTGAGTCATATGATATGCATTTTTAAGATTTTACTTGCAAGATGAACGATGCAGAAAAACAGAAACTACAACGTGATTAAGTTTCATCACAAAGATGAAAGTTTGGGCTGCTACTAAAAATCATCCAGGCAAGTTCTGTTGCATGAGTGAAAAGTGAAGAGCAAAGAGGGAAAGCGCAATGACAAGTGTTGAAATAAGTGTGTCTGTGCCTTTGTGTTGGTCAGGTACGTCCAACGAGGTGGCGATGTTCCTGTCACGTGAAGACCAGATCATAGTGAGAATGCGAGGTCTTCCTTTCACGGCCACACACGAACAGGTGCTCGCTTTCTTCTCTCCTGAGGATGGGCTAAAGGAGCCGTGTCCAGTCAGTGGAGGGAAGGATGGCGTCCTGTTTGTTCGCTACCCAGATGGGCGTCCAACTGGAGATGCTTTTGTTTTGTTTTCCTGTGAGGAGCATGCTCACTGCGCGCTTAGGAAGCACAAGGAAATCCTTGGGAAACGATATATTGAGTTGTTTAAAAGCACAGCAGCAGAGGTGCAACAGGTATGTTAATAACTTTCTTTATTAGGGTCTGGAAGGTTTTACATATTTTTCATGCTCTTTAAGTTAATTCACAAACTGTTTTTATTTTCTTTTAAAATACTATGTTTGATTGTATCTTCTATGTTCTTGAGTTACTGGAGCAAAACAAGTTTGCCTTCTTTGTTTGAACAGTTTTTATACATTTTTTTCTCTTCCCCCTATGTGTCTGTCTTGTGAGATCAAATCATCTATTTTTTTCTTATCTGTGATGATTGACAATCTTACAATCTACATACATATCTATGCAAAGGCTTTTCATCAGGCTTTTATGTGTAACAGCTTAGAGGGCTTTAATTTGTCCTTCCAGAAATGCAAACATGCTGGTGTCCTGTTGGCTGTAAGCCAGCTCCTGTCTGACATTGCAACACATTTAAACACAAAACGACTTACTGTAAACAGGATTGTGCCTAAGTGGTGGCGTTTTTTAATTTTAACTACAGCTAAAAAGTTTTATTTTTTATTTTTTCACCTAACCATATATGTGAAAGACAGATAAGGGAGTCTAAAACCAGACCGGTTCCTTGAAAGTGTTTTGCTTTAAGCAGATTGTGTCATTTAAACCTGTGGTGGTGTGTTCTAGGTGTTGAACCGGTACTCATCGGTCCCCCTGATCCCTGTAGCCCCAGCCCCCCTAGTTTCGATGCTACCCACGGTGTCTCTCCTGCCCTCTCCTGGTGGTGTGAGGGACTGCCTGAGGCTTAGGGGGCTGCCTTACACTGCAAGTATAGAGGACATCCTCACCTTCTTGGGCGAGTTTACACATGATATCAGACCACATGGTGTGCACATGGTGCTCAACCAGCAGGTACATGCACTAACCACACTGACACACCCACTGGCTCACATACTTTCTGCTAAAAAAAACTGGAATTATCTTTCTTGATGTGTGTTTCCAGGGCCGTCCATCAGGTGACTGCTTCATTCAGATGATTTCTCCAGAGCGGGCACTTCAGGCTTCACAGCGACTTCACAAGCACGTGATGTCCAGCCAGCGTGGGGCCAACAACCGCTACGTGGAGGTCTTTCCTTGTAGCGCTGAGGAGATGAGCCTGGTGCTGATGGGAGGCTCACTGTCACACACGCATACACACTCACACACCCGGAGCAGGAGTGGGACAGGGCTCAGCCCGCCGCCATGTAAGTCCAGACGTAAGTGCTGCTGGGAGCTGGGGGTGCTTCGGGACTGCAGGGTAGGTGGGCTCCTGCCGGGGTGGCAGAGTTGCTGGGTTTTTTCTCCAATCTAGAACTGTGGGAGGATGGGGATGAGGATTCAGAACTGTGTGTGTGTGTGTGAGTGAGAGAGAGAGTTTTTGTATCTAAGTGTGGGTCCTTTTTTCAAAGTGTGATCAATTCACTCATCTGCATGCATCATGCATTCTGTCGATTTTTCACCTGTTCACGTGTTCTGATTGGAAACCTAAGTGTAATTTTTCTTCTCATTCCTAATCACTTTCCCTTACCACCACTTAATTCATTCCTATTGATCCAAAAAGGGTTGGAAACGTGTAAGCAAGACAATTGCTTTCCCTTCTGGTGCAGAATATGGAAACGTGTATGTGGCTTACACCTTTTCAATCTTATCAACTTGGTGGTAATTGTGGGATTTAGTGTGTATAGAATATCACACTTCTGGAAGTGTGTGTCTCCTGCGCTTGTCTGATTAGAAGCAGCGTGAAAGGTGGCCAGAGCTGGTGTGTAGATGTGCTTTGTTCTCTTGTAAATTATATTTGAAATGGTCTCCTCTTCTGAATTTGTGAAAATGTTTGAAAGAATAACAAAAACTAATAATATGCTTATAAAAGTTAATTTAAAAGAAAGTGCCAAGTGAAAATGGTATTGATGGCTCCATAGACTAGTGTGTGTGCTTATGGGAAAGTAAGATAAGTTGATTTGCTTGACTTTGAGGCAGTGGAAAGCATGCCTTACAGTTTAATGTAGACAAATGAAAACAATGCAAGTTCATCTCCTTACAGACATCCCAGCGTAGAAAACAAGCCTACTTACAACACACAGACATACAAACATGTGTTGAGCGCTAATGAAAAGCAACAATGCTCATTGTTTACAAGTTTGTTTGGGCTTCTCTCGTAACATCAAACAATGATTGGGCCTTCTCATCATGACTTTGTGCACTGATGATGTTGCATGAGTGTGTGTGTGTGTGTAATTATTTCTTTGTCTCTGCCTCTGTTCCCTTCTTTCTAGGTTTATCTCCACCATCTTATACCTTTGCCCCAGTTCCACCTGTGTTACCCACAGAAGCTGCTCTCTACCCTCCTATTGGGCAGATGCTGCTGGCCCCCCGGCCCCTGCCACCAGGACATGCTTACTACCCTGCCTCAGCTCAGTTATACATGAACTACACAGCCTACTACCCCAGGTAAATTTTGATGGTTACAATCTTTGAATAACATATCCGTCTTTCAGGCTGGTGTGTAGCTCAACTGGTTGAGCTTCCCCACATATAGAGGCTATATTTGTTTTTTTGTTTGTTTTAGTTCATGCACCTTGCGCCCGGGTTTAGGTCCTGGCCTGGAGCTTTTGCTCAGGGTCATTTCCTGATCTCTCTGACCCCCTTTTTCTAAATACTATCATAAAAAGCCCACAAAAATCCTCTTTAAAAAAATCTTTGTCATTTTTAAGCTCATGATCTCGTACAAAGCACAATATTTTTTGACTGATTCAAGATGGAGCTGGTTTGCAGAGTCACTTTCCATCATATAACAACAACTCTACAAGTAATATAAATAGAATTAAAGGCACTCAGGGGTTTTAGGCTTAAAGTAAGGCTGTCTGTGTTGTTGTATGGCTTGTGTGCTTCTGACTTCTAGCAGAAACGCTAGAATTTCAGGTTTGATTTTCTGAGCTTCTCTTTGTTTTGCAAGGTTTATGTTTTGAGTCATTACAATGTTTTTCTAATCCTAACTTTAAAAATTTGCCTAAATTCATTAACAAACAAATTAAACTTGAAAGTAAGATGTAGATTTTTAATTTTTTCTTTTTCCACAGGTTTCAGTTTTCTTTGTATTTTCCAAAAATGAAATAGCTCATTGTGTAAAAACAGAGTCACTTTCCCTAATATTGGAATATGTCTTTTCAAGGAGAAAGACTGGGACAAGGGTAGTTAATAACTGAATAATGTGTTATCAGAGAACTTGGTAAACTTCTAGTTTTCTCCCTGGTTAGATATTTAGACACACCTCAGACAACATCCAAAGTCACTCATAGTCTTGTGCTGTTTCAGACAGTAATTCTTATATTTGTTGACAAATTTGCCAGTTTTTATGTATTTTCCAGACAACAATTATGTTTTACCCTCTCGTTTTCATCTCTCCAGTCCACCTGGTTCACCTTCGACCGTAGGTTTCTTCCCTGCTCCTCCTGCCCTCTCTTCTCCTGGAGGGTTAGTACGAATGCCAGGCCTGCCTTACAATAGCAGCGGTGTTAAAGAGCTCATTAATGCCGTTCAAGGATACCAGGTAAGATAGTTTCCTTCAAATGCACCATGTTTTCTTTATCTTTTTACAGATCAAGCTCTCATACTTACAGTTGCTGTGTGGATTCAGAGTCCACATACCTCACTGTCCCAAATGCTTTTATTCAAATCTTCTCCTATTATGGGTGTGTTGTCAGGCATCCATTGTGGTTGCCTAGAGGCTATCAAACTAGTTTATCCTGTCTACTCTCCCTGGTCTGTCACACGTGTACTGCTGCTTGCTTCAACTTGAACTGGAGGAACTTAAGATTTATTATCTAAATGTAGAAGAGAGTGAAGCATCACAAATAATAATAGTTTATGCTACGAATGTATTTCTCCATTTCTTTCATGTCAGGGGTGGATTTCTTCAGCCCCACATTGCTGTTAGGTTTTTGTTATTAGCAAGATGTGTCTCAGCATTTTGTTTCTGTTATCCCTTCCCCCCTCTTCCTCATGCCACAGTACGGACCCGAGGATGCTCTCATGCACGCCCACGGGCCAGTGCATGCTCACGACCCAGCCAGGACTTTGCTTACGCAGCCCAAAGAATGGGTGTGTATTTAAGGTGTCTGAGGCTGGTGGCAGGTAAGGATTGGCTGAGGGCTCAGTGGGGGGGGTCATCTACTTTAGACAGCAGTTTTAGCTATTGTTTGACTGATCAGCAGGGGTTAGTGGGCTCAACACGACAACCTGCTCCACAAACTTCACACAGCAGCAACAAAAGGAACATATCTGATTGGGCTGAGTGGTTGGAAGATTGTCTTGGATGCAAATGAATTTATGGGTTTTGCTTTTTTTCATTTTGATTTCCACTCTGCTTTATCTGATGCTAATCAGCGCACCCCTGTTCTCTCAAGAAAGGATTAAATTACACAGTGATTGAGAAGGGAATCAACGTACTGCTCACTAACCTTGCTCCCTTAATACAGTGATTGTCCAGTCATACCTTAATAGTTGTAGTAAAGCAGGACTGTCAAGCTAAGTGTACCTATAACACAGTAGTAAAAGCACAAGGAACAGCATAAACAGTGTTTGTCTTGACAAATCAATATTGATTGATTTACGAATGAATTACCATCCTCAGAACTGTTAGCAACTTATATGACAGTGCCTCACTTTTTAATTAATAAGCCACAAAATAAACAATAATCTCATCTCCCAAGTAATCATGTAACCGAATGAACGATGCATTTCAGTACTGTCTTGTTTAATATGGCGGACAAGCAGCTACAAGCAAACTGTGCTGCTGTGAATGTTTGAACAAAGTACAAAAAAAGTACAAATTATCAGCGAGTACAAATCCTTGAAGTGAACGGACTTGGTGTCAGCCGAAGAACTGTTGCGATCTGCTGCTGTTCTGTGTGATACTGGAAAGCTTGACATGCATAGCAACAGTAACTAAGGGTTTAGCTGGTTGCAACGGTCAACTGTTGGTCTTTTGGTGCAACAGTGTGGGGCGTAAGAGGCTTCAGGGTTTTGAGGAGGTGATGGG
This sequence comes from Pseudomugil tenellus, assembly GCA_037177515.1. NCBI lineage: Eukaryota > Metazoa > Chordata > Actinopteri > Atheriniformes > Pseudomugilidae > Pseudomugil > Pseudomugil tenellus. Next base: position 13,907,575 of record JBAMHX010000007.1, on the reverse strand, counting down.
TAACATCTGGTGTCGGTATGAGGGCTCCTTTTATTCATGTTTGTTCATTTCGCATCGTAGTGATTAGTCTTGTGTTTTTTCTGTCTCCCCTTCTCTCACCCCTCCTGCCCTCCCACCAGGGTCCCATGGAGTCTGTTTCTATCCTAAGCAGCAGCCTGATCGGTCAGCCCAGCGGAGGAGAGGCTCCTCTCGTGTCCCTTCCTACTCTCATGACCAAACCGGGAGGACAGTACTTGGATCTGACACTGCTGTAGGGTCAAACTTATACATTTGTCATGTGACAGCTTTGTATGTGTCAAAGACTTGTTAGTTTGTTTTGTTTTTGTTTGTTATTTTTTTTAGTCTTTTAGATGTGTTATTTATATCTTTGAGATACAGAAATAAATGTATATTAAAGCTAATTCATTGTGGCTTCAGCCAAAAAATAGCATTTTTCCTATCTTGCACAATGTGTATTTTAAAAGCTTTATAGAAACTTATGTTATCCTAATCAATATGTATATGCTAGCAAACACTAGACTTTTTCTTCCAGCTTTTGTATGAAGAGTGAAAGTGTGAGTGTTAAAGTGATGAGAATGAGTATTATGCAGATTTATATTGACACATTTTATGTCCTAATCTGTTAATGCATTTACATTTTATATGTTTATACATTTGAGACGGTACACAGTGATTGTATTGGAAGCTTTAGTGCATGAAGAAGTTTAATAATAAAACTTTAAAATGTTTACATAATGCCAAATATTAGTGCACTACTAATCAGTTAAACTCATGACATGTGTTTTAGAGTATAATAGTAGTATCTTATTATAGTACTTGTTACACTGAGAGTTTATCAGGTAGTTTGATCGTTTCCTCAGACTAACTTTACAAAAATGAAAAATGTGACATGTCACGCTTCCAAAGCCCCTGATCTCTCTTCTGTACCCTCAGTAAGTCAGTGTTGTGTTTTTGTGTCACACCAGTGGTGGTTTGCCTTTTGTTTTGGGCTCACTCAAGCAATGGACACCCCCGCTACCTGGAAAACATGTTTGCATTCTTCCAGAGGACTCGAAACATAAACTCAAAGCTGAAGTGAATATGAGGAGTCTGATGAGGTTCATGGTTAACTTACACATTGTAGTTCAGATTTAGCTGTCCTTCTTTTCTTCTTTTTACCTCCATCTACATTAAAATGTAATTGCTGAAGAAACAGTAGACATCTCTCACCAAATTTTTATTTCATCTGGTTATTTGTGGATTTGTAGAAACATTAAAAAGGGAACAGAAGGACATGCTTTTCACATGTCTTGTGAATTTAGTTATTTTAACCCAGCAGAGTTGACGAGCAGTTTTGGTTTGGTTGTGTGTACTTGTCTTGTAGTAGGAGCTGTTCCTGCTCAGGAAGTCCTGTTGCAGCCACGCAGAAAGGAAAAAAAAGGAAATAAACAGAACATGTCAAGTTTCCAAGCTTCCTTCTGCTTGATTTCACCATTTGCCTACAGAGCATTTAATCTCGCTCGGCCATGCACCTCAGGAGGGATTCAATGTGTGACAGGACAAAGATCCAAGCGGAGTTGTCTGATGACAGAATGCAGCTTAAGGCGGGACTGTGGGAACTCCCTCACACTGTTCTCAGTGATTACCTCTGACTTTCCCACATGCATACATGGTACAGCAAAGACGCCATTGTTACTTAGACACACCAAACATTTTGTGAGGAGAAAGGCTTTTTTCCCTCCACTGGGTGGAAAAGTGAAGAATAGGGACAGCAGGAAGTGGGAAGAGAGACAAAACGATGTCAGACCCCCCTCGGGGCAAATTCAGCATTGTGAAATTTAATACTATGCACCCCACCCAGCTCGATTCCTTCTACACGCACTCACTCATTCTCCCACTCAAAAAAAAAAAAAAAAAACAGTTGTCCAAACCAGCATAGCAACAGTATTACTTAACAAAACTCAAACTAAGAGTTAAGTTCTTGAGATTTCTTCATGGCAGACATACACTGTTGGAATGAGTTTCTTTGGTAATCATGAATACCAAATCAAATCTGCACATTTAATTTAGCATATGTTTGTCTTTATTTACTTGGATTTTACATGAAGCTCAGTTTGGTTTGCTATGTTGAACTACTGTCATTTTTCAGTGAAGATTCGCTTAAAAAGACTAGCTGTTCTTATTGAAGAGCTCAAATAAAGAGCTACAATTCCAGTTTTAGATAACGGTGAATCCTGTTTGTCTCATTTTAACAGCCGTTTCCTCTTTGTGTTGAAGCAACAGAACTATGATTAAACTAAAAGAACCATCACTTATAAGATGTTTAGACATTCATTCATTCATACCATGACTTCTTTCTTCACTTATGTATTGTTATGTAGTTCACTAAAGAGCAGAACAAACATGGAGTTAATAGTGTGACTTATTCCTTTATGCCTTTACTGAGAAGACAGCTGTAGTCAAATTTAGCACACGGAAACATAGAGATCCACATTCCCATGATGAAGTACAGGTGAAAGGGGTTGAGTCAAAGCTGTCAATGTGATGATGTAGCATTTATAACCTTCCTGCCGTCTGGAGAACACTCAGTCAATTAATATAGTACAGAAGCAGGCCATTAACTATGATAAAAAAGTCAGAAATAAAGCGTTTATGCCTATTAACAGTTTTATTTCCAAGAACATGCTTTCTCAGATCAGATTTGCAATGAAAACCATATGTAAAAAAATAGCTAAGTGTTCCTGCTTCTTTATGACAGCTTGTAACACAGGATCATTAGCTTTGATTTGTCTCCTTCTAGTGGGCAGGTAGGCATTTACACAGCTGCACAGTGTTGGATTTATACAGTCATTGGTTGCAGCACAGTTCAGTCTCAGCACTGTATCTGTACTTGTTCTCTTTAGGTTTCTCTTTTAAACCACAAATGCAAATGTTTTCAGCATGTAAAATCAAACATCTCATAATACATACAGTACGGAAGTAAGCATTTACAATGCCTGTTCTGTTGTCAGTACAATAATTACATTGTCTATTTACACTTTGAACAAACTGATTTAATAGTAATGTGCTCTTATGTGCTGATCAGTGCTTCACTGTCTGAAACACAGTTTAGGCATCTACATGGACACAATGATGGTGAAACTACATAAAATGTAAAGATAACTGCCATTGAAATCAGATAATCATTTAGATAAACATATTTATCATGCAGGCTGCAGTTTGTCTGCAATGAAGAAGTTCCCTTTGTTCTATTTAATTTTTTACACAAATTCAGCTCAGCAAATATAAAGATCCCTCTATAATAACAAATAAGCAAATATAACAGTTGTCATTGGGCAAATATGTGTTTATAACTACTCAATGTGCATGCAAATATATAAATATTGTTTAATGTGAGTGAAAAACACTTTATTTTATTGTCTTCCTGTTTGCTTCGGATGTTAATGAAGTCAGAGTTTAAAGGTCAAGATCTCAGAGTTCTGTCATCAGCAGGGCTCTCATGATCTTCTCTCTGTCCAGCCGGATTTCCTCTCCGCTACAGATACACACAATCACACCAGTTGTTTTTTACAACATTTTTAAACTTGGCCAGTTTGGATTTACTGTGCATTTTTTCTACAATGTTAAATATGTTTTTCTTTTTCAATAAATAGAAGTATGAAAACTATTTTGCAGCAATAAATACAATACCCAACTTCACATTTACTTTCAAAAAATGTACAATATTAAGATAATTTTCAATATGGTCTAACTTAGCATAGCTAAAGTCATCTACATGTTTTGGATCTGCATCACTGCCTATATACAGTCTATGATCACAGCGCTCTAAAAATCTGGAAAAATCTTTGATGAACTAAATATTAATATAAACATAACTGCATGCAATCGCAGGTGCAGACCAAGACAGCATGCCAGTGTGAACAGAACTGCAGTGGTAAAACAAGGACATCACCACTCGGATACTCAAGCTAAAAAAAATAAATAAACATTTTTGGTTCAGGAAGCATCAGTGGAGTTTCAGACAGTGTGATGGGCTCTGTTTAATGTGAAAAGAAGTGTGAGTTTGGAGGCTTCTTATTTATTTGACTTGAGATTAGAACAATTGAGATTGATTTAGTTTGACATCAACATCCAGCTCATCTCCTACTTGACCATCCCTGTCACAGGAAATGACTGGTGGCAGCAAAGAAGTGGGGGTGTGATCTTATGGAACCAAATTAGTGCAAAAGGTGCTGAACTTGATATTTATATAAAGTAAAAGCCAAAATACTGTTTGACAAGATGATCGCCTGTCCTCAGAGGTTATCATTTATCATTCTGGGGGAGAAAAATCTGTTGTTTTTTACTCATGACTACATTGTTATTAAATGACTACTTTGCATAATTGATAAAAGTCCCTCCTGCTGTTTGGAAGTCACCTAATGTAAACACCTTTAGTCCAATTATCATGAATGATGTGACAGTTTAAATATGTACTTGTGTCTGCCTGTTCAGCTTCCCATCCATGGCTAATGAACCAGATTAAAACAGCTTTGTTGTGTGATTTAGAGGAAGCATAACCACAATATATCACAAATGTAGCTGATTTCACATGAATCAAAAGCTGGAAAGATGCTAAATACCCCTTAACTAACAAACAATAGCTTACATATAATCTCCCTATTTTGTATCATTTGTATCTGAATTGTGATCAAGTTTTTTTTTACTGTTGTAGAAGAAATTTAATCAATAAGCTGTTCAACTGCTGATATAAATGAGAAAACAAAAAAATCTGATAAATTGATCATATGTTTAAAATGAGTTAAATGTAACGATAAACTTTGGAGTGCAGGTGTGTTACCTGTCATTATGTGCAGCGAGGTAAGGGACGAGGTGAGGAATGGAGCTACGGTAGTAAGAAGGGGAGAGGTGAGGGGAAGGCGAAGGAGAGGGACAGCATGGACTACCCAGCTCCAGTGCTGGCATACTATCCACCTGCAATACATATCAGTGTTTGCAAACACATACATTCCTCCATTTATTTTCAGACAATTCAGAAACAGCGAATTAAGCCCCAACAGTGTTTAAGGGTCCACTACATTGAATAAAACATGCATTGTTAAGAGGTTTTACAACGTATGTGTGTGGGTGTTACCTGTGGGTATATAGATGGCTGTATCTGTTTGTCCAATGAGCTGCTAGATCCTGACTTGGCCGTTTTCTGACAGGAGATCGCTGCAAGTGCTTCTGGCAAATTATCTTCATCCTCATGGTTGCTGATGAGGAATAACATGGAAGAGAGAATGACTTACACAACCTGCAAAGCGTTCTAAACAAAATGTCAAAGTACTAATCTCAGGAGGCTTTCCACCTTTAGAAACCCAAATAACTTGTTAGGACCACCAGCTGTCAGAACCAATAAGTTGTTTTGTTTACGCACAAGCTGAACTGCCGGACCAGGCGTTTTCTGCGGTTGGTGCTCAGATTTGCCTTGGCTTGCACTTCCTCTACTGTCAAGCTGCAGTCCTGCCGGTGGGGCGTCTTCTCTGCTGTCAGACTCGAAGCAGCTGAGTCTTGGGACGAGCTCTTACACCTGAAACGGAGAGCCGTCACACCCGAGGGTAAGTCATAGTATGCAGAAAGAAAGATGTGTAAACGAGAGAAAAGAGGGGGGTGGGGTACTGGCCTGTCATTGAGGGTCTCGTTTGAACTCCTTCCTCTGGGCGTTGTTGGGACCTCCTTCTTCATTGTGCGAGACAAAAGGATAAAGACAGTAGTTTTGGTTATGCTACTGAGAACCAAAATGGAGATTTAATGGGTAATTAGTGAGATTTAGCACTCACCCTGAAAGCTGCCTCCATCTGTGCCTTGAGGATGTTGCATTTGAGGTGGTCAGGGAGCATTGCTGGGGAAGCAGGAGGATGCAGAGACTTTTCAGACAACTGCTTCTCTTCTCCCTGCCAATAAAACGATAAGAAGGGGGATAAGACCTGGACACATCTAATCGAAATGGGGAAAATATCAAGTGAAGACATGTCTGACCTTGTTGTCGATGTTTACGTGGAGTGAGGGCCATGGAGGAGACTCGCCTTCAGACTCCAGCGCCTTAAGCAGAGACTGAGAGATGTCCAAGTCATCTTCAGGGCAGGGAGGAGCTCTACATTCTGCATAACACAGTGTTAAAAAAAACGTCTCTCGATGAATCCACAACAATCAATCAATGGGAAGAGTAAACAAGACAAAAAAAAAAACAATAACAGAGTGCAAAATGATTTGAAGAAAATCCGCTAATGGTGACACATGTCCATCATTACTCATTCATATTTCAGCACTAGGCAGTGATCAGAGCTACAACATGTCAAGTGCTCAGAGGAGTGGTAAAGGCATAAAAGGTTAAAATGTATGAGTTTAATAGTCATTGCACGAAGATATGCTAAAGGACAAAATTATTAAAGGTCTGATGGACAAAAGAAATGATAATGATGTCAAATAAAGTAGAGGAATGAGCCCATATTTGGATCATGTATTAAAACGCAGCAGTATTTTGAATCAGGGCCCTGGATAGCAGACAAGTCTACATCCAAACCTATTTCCAATGTCTTTGAAAAAAATACTTTCTTTCATAAAGTTGTACAGAAACATGCAACAAGGCTGGGAATAGTGCATAACAATACTCAGTCATGTGCGTTTTTAAAGTTCTTTGTTGAGCAAAGAGAAACTTTAAAGATGACTGATGATCTGAACTCTGAGATAATACCAGGTGAGATCTGTGGCTCTCATAAATGTTACATTTACAGACAACACATCTGCTTCAGTGTTGTTTCAGAGTGCCAGGTTTTTGCTCGGGGAAAAAATCAATCTTGAATAGATCAAGAAAATCGCAGCTCTCAACAGGAAATATTTGTGGCAGTAAATGAAAAAGAAGCTGGAAAAATTCCAATTTTATTTAAAAAGCAAGAAATGTCATTGGTCATTTTTCTGTGCTACGTTAGTCATGCTTCAAGGCATGCAGAGATAATTTGCAAGGTTACCAAAGAACAGAATGTTTTTCCACTGGCAACACAAGAATTTGCAAAAGAACATAATTAACTCTGACAAATGAAGTTTAATTACTGTGTAATCTGGCTGAAGTGAACTTTTAAATCATGCAGCCCCGAGCGAGAAAAAGAGCATTGACATAAAGTCCAGACACATCTATGCATCACCTTTCTGAGCTGACAGTACTCACTGTTCTTGGTGTGTGTATGGCAGAGAGTGTCGTGGCTGTGCGTGTGGCGGCGGTGATGATGGTGGGTCTTGGCAGAATATGAATTCTCATTCTCTGATGAGCTGTACTGATGGTCTGTGGCAAGACCACTCAGCGGGAAGCTGTGGGAGACACATGCACTCAAAAGAAGCCTCCAAAAAGAAGAAAAACAAAACCCCTTTTGGATATAACGGACAGCAAAAATAATCCAGATAAATCTTCATCATCTAACCTGTAAACATTCTCTCTTTATTACCGACAACGTCTACCACAAAAATACCTACTGATTGTTTGCTACCACACTTATGTAAGGATGCATCAGATTGATACCTGCTGTCCATTATTCACATATTTTAGAATGTAATTTAATTTCTAGGAATAAACTAAACAATATTATTACTTAATATTGTTTAAATGTGCTTTGAGGGGCAGATTACACAAAATGTATCTTTTATCTGTGCCCTTTTGTTTATGTAAAACAATATAAAGTCATACTGAATATTAAATGAACAAATCAATATCTTTTTGATAAATTTAAATCACATTTGCACAAAATTTTAAACATTTTTATGTTTCACAAACTGGAAAAAAAGCACAATGTTGGCCCATCCTAAAAATGTAAGCCATCACACCAAATACCTTAGCCTTGATTCTATATTAATGTTTTAGATGAACCTGAAACTTTAGACTTTATGTAAACTTAAGTATATTTATTTCAAATAAAAAATAAAAACTTACCTTAAAAGATTTAATTTCAGATTTACTTTCAAATTAAATATTTGATTTATGCAAAAATAACTTCATGCTGACATTGTACTAAAATACTTAAATGAATAAGAATAAATAAGTAAATATCATTCTTTAAAAAATATCATATGCCAAGACACAAACAACAGCAAATTTGCATAATTTCATGCAGTTCGGGTCTAGTGCTAAACTTATTACTTAATATTGTTCTAGTGCTGGTTCGCGCTTTCTCCTTGTTGGTGACAACATTAATATTGAAACAAAACAAAAAATTTCAACTGTTTTGTCTAAATGTAAATATAACACATAAAGTAAAGCACATAACTCAATTTAACAATCAGAAAAAAGGATAAACTCCTGCTGAATCTGAATTTCTCATCAGTCGCAATGACTCAGATTCTTTATCTAAAAGAAACAAAATGATTAGAATGAGTCTAACTGCTGAGTTGATTAATTGCCCCAGAATAATTTAATCCTGTCATTTGCTGTATATGAAAGAAATGTATTTAAGTTGGTTCAACGGTTGTTTTGATTTAAGTTTAATTTAATCAATAAAAGTAAATTGTTATCAACAACCAAAAGAATGACGTAGGATTCATGTCATATAAAGGCTCTTTTGGGAAAAAAGGTGATGTTGTTTCACTCATTGTGAGGCTATTCTTGAACCTGAACATTTTCAGAACAAGTGGTGAACAAGACTCATATTTACAATAACAACTTAAATTGTTTATTTAGCCACTGTGGTTGCAGACAATTTCTTTGTATTTGTTTAGCTGGATCTAAAAAAAAAAATTATATTACTAACACTGTCTGACAAATAAAACTGTATTTTTGCACCAGCAAGAAGATTCTAAGGATCTAATCAATCTAACTTGTTTTATGTCAGCATGCTGTGTGTGAATCTTGACAAAAAATGAGGAAGTTGAACAGGATAAAGGAGGAAGCGTCGGGCCTAACAATGATATGCAGCAGATGAACAGATTCTGAAAATGCCCTTAAGAAAGGGCATCATCCATCCATCCATCTATTTTCCATATCGCTTAATCCAATTCAGGGTCCCGGGTAGCTGGAGCCTATCCCATTAATCATCAGGTAAAAGGCGGAGTACACCCTGGACAGGTCGCCCGTCCATCACAGGGCGAAAGGGCACCAGGAAAGGCTCAAAGCGGACCGAAGAGATGAATCCTACTCTTTTGTTACTCATTGAAGCTTCGTCAGAAAAGTCTCCATGTAATGTTGGTTTTGAGAAAGCCATCATACGTAAGAAAAACGGCTGAGATATGCCACAGGATACAAAAACTGGATTGAAAATCAGTGGCAACTGATTGAATCCTCCTCTATGGAAATGTGCGGGATCATCTTGAGCAGAACGGACCTTTGGAAAGTCATTGAAGGAGCCTGGAGAAGTTTTCAAGCTTTGTTGAACAATAAATTTGCTCAAACCAAATATTGACTTTCAACCTTGTTAGAACAGTCTTGTTATCGCCTTATTGATGTTTGCGCCAAATCAATTCCAGCACATATTCCTGCTTTTCTAGCAACGTGTGGAGCAATGACTACAAGTCTGCTGTTTAGCTTGACATATTTTTTATCATGCCATTGAGTTTTTTCCCTACATTTATCAGTTTTATTTATTTTTTATTGGGCTGCAGTTTATCAGAAAAGATCTGTGCAGGTTTAATTTTTTTATTTTAAAAGCAACATAGGAAGGTTCCTTCAGGTAAATTATGACGCAGACCTAAAAACACAAATAAGGACACACAACATTTTCTGTAAACAGTTGAAGTCTCAAGTAGATAACCTGATGTAACATTAATGTAATGTTCAGTTAAAAAAAACTGAAGGCACAACACAACATATGCAGGATTCTACTTCACGTTTCTATTTCACACTGAGCTACACCATAAACAAAACAGCGTAATTCCTACACCAGCACAGACCATATGTGCAGCACTGGACCCTTTCCACCTGCTGAGAATTACCGTATTGGGCAATTAATTTATTAATTTCACTTTCACATAAGTGATTTGGAGTAAATTACTTTTCACAATATTCATAAAGACATGAAAAAGGCACATTTAGAGCAGATTTGAGATCTTCCACACACACAAAGTTAAAACAAAAACCTTTACTACATAAAAAAATCTGCATTCAGAGCAAGGCACGAAGCTGTTGTAGCAATCTTAATCTCATTTGTGTTCAGATGGCATTTGTTTTTGTTATATTCATGCTTTTTAAAGGAATGTATCTGTACTGTGCAGCAAACATTTGCAGCTGAGGTGAAAGATATACAACTTCATGTTCACTTCACCATATTTGCTCTAACTTTCTGAAGTGGAGGTATAATCTTATGCATCTTGGAGTCATTAAGTTAGGTGTGTATTTAGTCGTGTGTATTCATAAAGTGTAAGTCCCACTAAAATGGAAATAAAGCTGTAATGAACACATCCTAATTATTCACGGAGGTGTAACCCTCAAAAGGACTGAACTGCAGCAGCCGGGTTGATGAGTGGTTGTGTAAGAGTCAACACTGAATAAGCCGGAAAAATCAGCAAATCAGCCTACATGAAAGTAGCTTCCTGTGGTTTTTTTAAGAACACACTCTGGTCCCTTTCATTTTACACCCTTAAATCTGCTGGGCTCTGCCTTCATCTTCTCTTCCACTTTCAAAATCTCTGGTCAGAACAATAAGATCCTTTGCACTTTGAAGGAGGTGGACACAGATGAGGAGACGTGATAAATGGATGAAGACAGAACTGATGAGGATGATAGAGACGAGTCCACTAGCAGAGCTTCTCTCTTTGGAGCAGCTGTCTGTGTGTGATTCGCAGGTTAAAGAAAGGTCAAAGAGCAGTCATGACCTTATCCCTGTAAACCAAACTGGCAGATCCTTTCAGGGTGCTGCTGGTTCGCTTAGGGACTGGAGGATAACTGGTCACTGGACTGGCAGCCTCAGAGGATGATCTAAGCATGGGGTGGAGATGAGGTATCACACATAAGCACCGAGACAAGACAAGAGGGAAGGGGTATGAGTGGCATGAAGTACGATGAGAACAGACAATGTGGAGTATGGAGGCTCTATGCATGGTCTGCGGGCTTACCTGTGTGATGGCGTGTGGCTGGAGGGGTGCAGGTAAACTGGGGACGTGATTGCAGGGTGGGGCAGATGCCACGGTTCGTGACTGATAGGAATGTTGTGCTGGTACTGGGGGGGGGATTGGGAAGAAACTGAAATTAAGCGTTGCCACAAGGCAAATTTGTTGCTGCCATATGTGTGAGTGTGTGTGAGCGTGGATGGAAGAGGGTTATCTGAGGCTGCTCACCGCATGAAGGCTGGGATCAGGACTGGCATGAGAGCTGCAAAAGAATATCAACAATCAGCTGAAGAAAATTTTCACACAAACTGACTTTACAGCAAGAAAAACAAACGCAGTGTTTTAATATTTGTACCGTGCAAGCCAATATTATCAGGATACAACAAAACCAACAGTCACAACACTTTCACTTCTCCTATACAAAGGGCTACTTTTTCTGAGTAAATCCAGGCAGTTATGTGGATTAAGGTCAAGGATAGGGGATCAGGAATGAACGCAATGAGGGAAATGCCCTCACAAAGATAGCAATGTGAATGTGTGTATTTTTGTCTGTTTGCGTGTTCCTTGAGTGTATGTTTTACCTGATATGTGGAGGCTTGGCTGGAGAAATGGCAACTGGCAGGGAGATGCAACATCAGTTAGCAGATAAATGTGCAAGCATGGCATTTCATCATATTTATGCAATTCATATGAGTCAGCCCAGACTCTGCAAACATGTTATTACTCTTCTGCTCAAGACTTTAATCTTTGAATTTACATACTAAATCTGAACAGTACATGCAAGTCTAGAAGGTGATATGGAAAGAATGGCTGAAAAACAGGCTACAGTCTAGATTTTCCTCTTTTATGATGGGAATCTTAAAGTGAGGTTGTTGCTTGTGAGCCTGTTAGGACACTGCAGCTCTCAGAAGGTGAGAGTAATGGAGGAGTGAGAGTACAGCAGGTGTTTCTGACAAAGAAATGTGATTCTCATGGCTAAAAATGTGACCTATTCTTTCAAAAAGGGGCAGATCTGTTTGAGGCCCATTAAACTTAGCAAATTATAACATGATATTGAATAATTTTAGACTACAACGTTTGAAAGGGCTGACGGTTTCACAGGCAGGAGCTTTTTCTTGTCTTCACACTTCTCTGGAGCAAATTTCAGAGTAGGAAAAAAGTGTGTGCGACCTTTATGATGAAACAAAAGGGCTCATAGAGGACAGAACAGGTGTTATTAGTCATCCATGTGTTCTATGTGCTCATAAGACTCACCTTTGCCCAGTGACTGTGTGCGGGAGGGGTAACGTTTGCTTGGCATTCTCTCAAATGTGCTGGCTCTTCTCAGTCTGCCTCCATGAGTGGCCTGATACTCCGTCTTTCCACTGAGGGACACCCAAAAACAAGGGGATGAGCAAGAGTTATTATTACAAAAAGCTTTTCCGGCTTTACAAATAAGAAAAGTGAGGTTAGAAACAAAAGCTGACTGAGGGAGGAATAAGAAGATTTTATTTTAAATCAGTTCATCATTATTTGTGAAGATAAATCCAAAAATCTAACAACGAAAATACAGAAGACATAAATGCGTATTTAAGATCAACATTCAACACAAAACTGATTAGAGAGAGAAAAAAAACAAAACAAAACAGGATCTTATTCTCTGTCAATCCAGTTTTGCACTACTCAAGTGTTTGTTTTTGCTTCCACCATCTGTAATATGAGTGTTTATCCACTGACAACAGAGCGACTTTTGATTGAGCTGCTCCAAAAAAATAACAGGAAGTACCCTTCAAGTGTGAGAATTTTCTTTGACCATCTCTGATAATAATCACAAGAAAACAAACAATATGAGGAGAACATCTCAGTAGCCATAGGAACAGATCCACGTAACCATAGATACAGTGTAACCATAGATACAAAGGCTCTGTTTTATGTGACACATTATTTCCCATATGCTGCTAAGTCGTCCTAGCCACAGCTACCTGAGCCAGGCAGTGCGTGTTATCCTTCTCATTACAGGAAACTGTTCTGAGGACTAAGCAGCAGCCGTCTCTGGTCTCTACCTGAATCTGAAGCGGGACCCCAGTCGTGTGAAGTCGTTACGGCTGGCTTTCCCTGCGGTCGGCTGTCGCAGACGGAAAAAGGCATGGCTCTCCACGGCACACTTCCACAGGTGTTTGCAGCTCTTGGCGCTGGCTAGCTGGAAGACAAACGTGTGCTCCTGCTCACGACCCTTCACAGTCAAACAGATACAGTCAGTCGCCTTCTGAAACCACAATGAGAGTTTAGGCACATGCTGGAATGCACAAAGGAAACAAACCTGATCATCATCCTCCACCACCACCAACGTTAGTCGACTCTTTTTGAAATCTAATCGTGTGATTTTGGGCCTGAGGAAACACACAAAGAGGCACAAATGAATAACAAAAGCAAATACTTCAAATTCTCCTTTTTTTCATATTTTCTGTTTAGGTTACATCCTGACACACAACTATATCGAGGCACACAATCTAAAAGAGTTTGAGTTTCCAGTCGCTTACCAAAAGAAAAGGCCAATTTTGTTGGAGCCTTCAAAAACCAAGATACCAGTCGGAGTGAGACCCAGTGCGTATTCTCCTCCATCTCTGCCCTGAAGACACAACACCACGCACTTAACACCACAGCCATAAATTGACATCTATGGTAGTAAAATGTACTCACACACCTTGACAAAGTGCATATCTACGCCGTAAAGCTCCAGCCACTTGCATTTGTTGAGAAAAGAAATCTCTGCTTGAGATGGGCTCTGTCCCCTGAGGGCAAAACAATATGACACAGTGCTGAGCTTTCACAACAAAAACATCCCTGTCTCCTTCAAAACTATTGACACCTGCTGCATGACCTCTGATCCTAACTGCTGTGAGTCCTTAAATAAAGAATTAGTAAGTAATTATCAGGGTGAATATCCAGCTCAGTCTTATGGATGCGATGTAACTTAGGCTGCTTTTACATGGATCTCCACAAAGGGAAGTGATGCATACAGGAAGTAAGAACTCTAATCTGAGATGAGCGCAATCAGAATGCAGTTGGGTTGAGTAATGCTCAGAATCAATCAAGGACCTTTCGGAGATTAATCCCATAATCCTTAACGCAGACCAGTGATACGAAGGCCGAGGCGGAGGAGGTGAGCCCAGAGAGATGAGAGGGTTAGGTTTAGATACTCAGTGGTAAAATGGCTTCCTTTTCTGCCCCGTGCTCGGTTTTCTACCCCAGTTGTTTCATCCGCCAAAATGAGAAACCTGCTTGTATCAAATTGTCGAGCAATATGTCCTCCAGTAAGACAGCTTGACAGTGCGGAGGTGTTTATTGGTAGCGCACGAAGGCCCCTTTTTAGGCAGAAGGAACTCTAAACTGCTCATACTTACCTGAGATCCAGCCACCTGCTAAAGATGTCCGCCTCCATGACCTCGCTCTGTTTGGGAGTGAAGCGAAACTCTGACACCAGCTCAGGAGAGTGCTCCAAGGGGTCGCAGTCCCCCAGCTCACCTGGATGCAAATGTTCCAAAACACATTTATAACATTTATTCTAAGCGATTAACATAAAACATGCTGTAAGCTTTGGAAAAAAAATAGTCAAAATGGGACTGGTTTGTCCCTTTAAGGATGTAAATCTTATTAAATATCATATCAACAGACCTAAAACAAATCTACTTACTTTGTAAACAATAAGACGCCAGCTCCACAGACACATCATATGGACATTTTAACCTGACAAGAGAAAACCAGAATGAAAAGTTAGCGTGTAAGAGAGATATCAAACTGGCTAAATGCCTTACGTTACGTGCATGTGCGAGAGAGCATGTCAAGGAGGAGAAGAGCAACCCTTTTCCTAAAATAAGCACCCCCTCTGCTGTTCTTGATCTTTATAATAGAGTTGGACTCAGGGGATCCGTGGCCCAGATAGAGGCGGTAACACACCGTCTGATGAGGGTGTTTGCACCGCCAGGTCTGTGTTTGTGTGAGAGAAACAGATGTGCGAATGCCTCCCCAAAAAAACTCTAGTGGAGGTGACCTGTGTGAAGATGAGTGTGTGTATTCAAGTTTAATGCTGCTGATGAGAGCCGGAAAGTGACTTGTGAGGCGATTGTGCTGTTGTTCCTATTTCCAGACTTACTGCAGAGTTATCACAACAAATGTGGAGTAAATCTTCTGATCTAATTCTTGACAGCAATGCAACACATATGCTTTCACTGGGAAACATCAATCGCACGGATATTAAATGTTTTTTGATGAGGGATCAGTGTAAGAATTAGTTAAATTTCCTTTTAAGCACAACAGTATAATCTCTTTTATGTATATTACTGTCTCAGTGACATAACAGTAACTAAGATGGGAAGTTAAAGCTCAGCAGTCAGAAGTAGTTTGTTGCTTTCCATCAACAGCTGCTGAATAAGGTTAAATTTGAATTTAATCCTAACATTATCGCAGAGCAAGAACAATCATCCAAGAACAAATTCATCTTCGCAAGTAGATTAATTCGTATCCGTATTATTCTTTTCCTGAGTGGTGCAAATAATCTTAACTTGTCTCTTTGTTATTTTGCGTGAGAGAGACTTACTTGCCAGACAATATGTCTTGTCGAAGCTGCAACACAAACAGATACCTGTTGGTGCGACAAACAACAAAACAAGCGAGTGAAGGTACAAGACAATATATCAATGGATGTATCACAGGTTTTTCCCTCATGTCTGACACATAATTTGCTTTAAGTCTCCGTCCATTTGGCCTTGATTTGAATTTGCACACAGCAGCAAAGTAATTAGCGTACGTCCCCTTTAGACCTCTACGTTGGCGCTCAAGAGAGCGCACTGTGCATGTATGAATGTGTGTGTGCGATTTTTACCGTGTAAATTCCTCCCGCAGGTTATTTGGCTCCGAGGAGTAAAACTTCACTCTGAAGAAGAGCCTGTAAGGCTGGCCATCTACAAGAAATAAAAACAGACAAGAAAATGGGAAAATACAGACAAGGAGCGCAATGAAGCAGCAACTTGTGGAGATTCATTTAACCAAATGAAACCTTCTTATGATTTATTTCATCCATTTAATCTCATCCTTCCACTGTAGCTTCTCCATCCATCACTGTCATGAGGTCAGAAATCTCTATTCACTCACATTTCTTTGCAGCCGTAATGTTTCTCTAATGTTAATGTCTAAATCAATCGGATTTGTTCATGCAACAGAATTATGACAATATTCATCTGTCTTCCCTCCTGCTGCACCTTTTATTCCCCCGATAAAAGCTGGAGAGCAAACAAGGCTATGGCTCCTAATGCACGTGCTAATCATCATGTCAACATGAGATAATACTCCACCTGCTCCCCACTTACCTGCTACTGCATGCACATACAGTAGGCTGCACAATTTTCTGCTCACACACTAATTAGGAAAACATTTTGAGACACGGCAAACGCACCTTGGATCTGTTTTTTTATAGGTTTGGACATATCCAGCCAGTGCTAGTAAAAAAGGAAAAGCGAGACGGTTAGAGCCACTTATATTAGCATTCGGTCCACACTCTGAGATAAGAGCTTTTTACTCACTGAAACTTGATCTGGGTCCATGAACTGTAATCCAAAGTAGTCCGTCTCAACCAGATCTATATGATACATGATCTGATCAAAAAGATCCTGACCTTTGGACTTGCTCTAGAAAAGGAGAAAGAGTATTATTATTTTTTTCTCTATTGCAGGAAACACGTCGTCTCTGATTAACAAAGTCTTTAAACTTTCACACTGATCTGGCATCTGTGTCAGGAGGGGAGAAGTTGCACTGATGAGATAGGCAAAACCCCTTGAGGGAAACGCCTGTATTCAGGCTTTACACATAAACACACAACCAAGGACACAAGGCGGCACAGTAACAACAGAATTATTGTCCTTAAACTTTGTGGGGGCAGTTTATGAGCGGATCTGCCTCATCGCCCTATATGAAGCCTTAACCTTAGTCTGACCTATATAAAACACAGAGGGTGTGTAGAGAAATGACAGCCTTGTACTTTGAATCCTGATAACAAGTCTAAACTTCCCCGTGGGTGTGCGAATGAGTGAGCAAATCAGAGACCAAGGACAGAACAAAATAGCTTATGTTCATGTTGCAGCATTCAGTTTAGACAGACTGGAGTCTCAAACAGCTTAACAAGAAACCAAAGGGAATCATTTCAAACAACATGTTTTGCCTGCTTTTAATCTGAAGTGACACACTAATAAGTTTTATGAGTTTTGTTTGTGTTGTGCACCTGTAGGGAAAACAACAGCACATGGACAAGCCTGTTCTTACACACCTGTATCTAAGCCACTAGCTTGACAAGTCATGTGTCATTTTAAACGGGAACACCCAGAAGAAGCTGCGGCTTTGTTTTATTTCTATCATCTCCCTGCAGCAGGACAAGAAAAAAAAAAAAACGCACTGGCCTGATAACCCACAATACACCGAGAGCTTCAGAAAGTGACGCATGCAACAGCTTCAGTGACACACACAACCTTTAAAATGAAAACATCTTATGAGGAGCCACTTACGCACACATGCCCACACACTCACTCATCATCCCACCTACCCCTCGCATGCTCGTATCGCCTGTCTGTGGCACAGAGTCCCCATAGTGGTAAATCAGATCAGGGAGTCGGGGAATAGAGACAGACGGAGAAGGAGAGGGTGATGGAAGTAGTGCAGCAGGAAAAAGAAGGAGATGAAGGGAGAGCTAGCGAAAGAATTAGATGATGAGTGAGGGTGTAAGGCCACAGAGTGAGTGTAAAAGAAGATTATGAGCGAATCTGGCCAATGAAGCGGAGATTGCTTGACAAAGATCAGATGTGGACAAACAGAGTGGAGTAAAGACACCATAAAAAAGTAGATACACCATTAGCATGGACAGTTTGGTGAAAGGTAACTCATGGATTCCCTCTAAGCACTTTTTTTTTAGAATTATCTAATTAAAATAAAAGAGCAGATGAAAATAACGGATATGATATGTTAATGTGACTCATTTAGTTTGAGCCTTTGACAAAATACAATAACATTAAATTAGCAAAGCAGTGCAAATATAGTTTCCAGCATTTATTCAAATACATCTTAAAATCTTCTCCTTGATGAATCAACAACCTGAAGAAGTAAAACACTGATTTAAATACACTTTTCCACAATCACCCAAACTTTTGTCAAAGTGAAATTAGTTAGCCAAATTATAATCTGAATGTAAAAGCCTTTTAAAGGCATCTTTAAAGTGGGAACCTCATGTAGGAGCCAGAAGACCCCACAGTGTTCCTCTGGTGACACCTTGACGCACTGATCTGAGCTACAGACTCGCCCTGTCACTTGCACTCTTTACACTCCGGACAGAGCAGACACGCAGGATTCAGGCTTTCAGCGCACTCACAGGCAAATCCACGTTGACATCCGAGCCGTCTAGCAGCAGGACGCGGCAGGTGATGGTGGTTCTGGCCGTCCCGGCCGCCGGGATGTGGACCGGCGCTCCTCCGGTCACCACGGCCGGTGCATGGACAACCTGCTGCTGATGGGGCAGGAGCAGAGGGTTCCCGGTCATTCCCCCCGCTCCTCCTCCTCCTCCCCCACTTCCTGCTACCCCGTTACCGTCCCGCTCATCCCTCTCTCTCGTCTGGAAGCGGTTCCGGGAGCGGCGTCTGAATGTGCGGCGCAGAAAACGTATCATCTTCTTGGTCCACAAGGCGAGGAGGTTCGTGTTGTGTCCGTCAGAACTGCTCCACAAAAGAGCCGCGATGCCCTCGCTGTCGCCTCTTCCTCCTCGTCCTCCCAGGGGCGAGGAGTCACTCAATAAGCGCGGAGGAGACTTCAGGGCTGCCGATCAGTGCTCTGGATGTCGGCAGCAGCGGGGACTCCTACCGCATGCTAATGACACTAACAAAGATCGACTACCGACATGCCAACCAGTTGATTTCCAGTCATTCGGTCCTTCGTGATGGGAGAACTGTCAAGGAAATCCAAGCAGCCCTCCTCCTCCTCCCCCCTTGTCCTGTCCTCTCCTGTGCACCTGCTTCGGTCGCTGTTGCGCACCCGACTCTAAAATTCTGGAGAAATTCCGTCCGACGCTCCGCAGCGGGAACCTTCAGTCACGCGGGCCCGTGGAAGGAGGGTGTTTCTTTCCACCTCTGGACCGGACCGGACTAGGGTGGTTTTTACTTCTTATTTCCACCGGCGAACCGAAACTAATACCTCACAGGTAAAAGTCAACCAGCAAAACTGGACAAACAGCATGATCTGCGCCTGCGTAAAAAGAGCGCAGAACAAACTTCTGCTCCTCCGGCCGACCCATTACTGCCAGAGAACCAGCGCCATCTGTCTGCCACAGGAACCCACCTAATGCTCAATCATTTCTGTTTTCCAAGCTAGGGATTCGGGAGCAGGCTTTTCCAGAGGTCAAAAGCGTGATAGCTAAAGATTAAGGTCCATTTTTTCCTTAAGCTTTTATTTACGCAGCATCTTCTGGGCAAGTTTCTACACATTAAAGTGCTTCACAGGTGCAAATATTCAAAGTGCACACATGAGGGGAAAACAAAGTTTAGATTTAGATAAAGGAATAATATAAGATATAAGGAGATATAAGGATATAAAAAAGTAAAACATTTAAAAACAAGGAGGGGGCTGGCATGCTTATTATTAATAAAAACTAATAGGAATTTCTAATTCTGGCAATAAGTAAACGATAAAAATGTATCTCCACATGGAAATCAGTGTCATCCTTATACTACACATTTTTAAACAGATGGTTAACATAACCTAAAGTTTGGCCTGGAGGGTGAAAGCAACAATAGTACCTGTAATCATCGGAGCAGTGGGGGCAGTGTCCCCCACACTGGATAAATAGCTCCAACAGATACCTGGAGAAACATCAGACATCTCTGTCCAGAAAAGTGCAGTCCTAGGAACAGCTAAGATACTGCGCAAGACCCTCAAGTTCCCAGGACTCTGGTAGAGAAGCTCAGCTTGAGATGAACAACCCGCTCTACCCAAGGGATGAGAAAGCGTGGGTGAGGGAGGAGTTTTATATTATATATATATATATATATATATATATATATATATATATATTTAAATAAATTACTTAAACTTACTTGTTTTTTAAAAAAATCAATTCAATGTAAAGAAGGATGGAGCTTTGATGGATGTTATAGTCTTGAATATGTCAATTATTGAAAATCATTAATTATTGACAAATTGCATTTGATAACTTTTACTATTTTTATGCTCCTACTGGACACCTTTGTGCTGAAATTGTTTTATAGACTTCCATTAAAAATGTTTTTTAATCTCACTATATCAAACTGATATGACATTTTACTTTATTCCACCAGTTTAATCCATTTCCCCATAATAATGTATGAAATTGCTGCTGCTAGTTATATTACAGAATCCTGGGAGCTTCAAAAGCGATTTGTTTATGTGCTTGTTGTTGCCTGATACAATTTTCAAATCGACATCTGATTCATCAGTGTGAACATTTATCTTGTAAACTGCCATAACTGGAAAACTTAGGGTCGCGAGGTATCTGGAGTCTCTCCCAGCAATCATTTGGGCGAGAGGCAGGGCTTGGAAAATACAACGAGAGAAAACCACAGAAATACCCAATCTTTGAAAATACGTGTTTGAGAATCAGATACACTCAGCAACATTATAAACAAAATACGAGGTATTCTGAATTATCTAATAATGCTCCGGCTCAGATGGGATTATCTACTGAACCTAAAAAGTAGTTGCAGAGGAAAACAAAACGCTGCATTTATATTTTTGTTGAGTGTAAATAGATTAGGATAGTATGTGTTTGTGCTCGTGCACTTTCATATATTTCCAGCAGCAGACTAGCAGGTTGTGTGTGTAACCTGGTGCTCTCTCCAAATGCACCTGGTACACAGGTGCAAGTGGTGGATCTCCTTTGTAGGCTTTTGCACAGCGAGCACACCCTACTGCTTCTGGTCGAGCTGGTTGCAGCAGTAATCTGCACACTTATCTTTGTGAAATCTGCCAGGTGAATAAACACACCAACAGTTGCTTTTGAGGGAGCCCAAAAGGCAGGAGGCCATTTTTTCACTCCAGCACTTCTTCAAAAGACACATGAAACGTATCTCTAAAAAGAAATGACCACTGAACTGATCAGTTTTTTTCAGATTCAAACACTCTCTGTCACACATAAACATGGAAGTAAAATAAAACTCTGAGCCTTCTGAATAATTAAGCTGGCATTTAGAGGGTTAAAATCCTGAAAATGATTGTGTTTGGTAGTTTTGACAAGGTGTCACTTTGTTTAAATGATTTACTCGTGTCTAATGACTTAAAACAAATTTTTTTGCCTGCAAATTTTGTCACAAATATCATTCAGAGAACAAAAATGTAAGTCTTGCCAAAATGACGTAATAAATAAATATTGTAAAATCCATGTTCCAAGCTTTAACAGCTAAAATGATCACCAGAATAAAATTTAAAAAAAGGGTGGGGTGTACAAATTTGCACAAGGATTGCATCAGTATTAAATCTTTTATCTGGTGGTTTTAACTATAATCGGTGTAATTTATTGCTTGATTTTCACGTATATCAATTTCATTATTTGACGCCATTCAGGATATCTCATCCTTTCAAAAAGCAACAAATGTAAAAGTCATAAACTAAAAGTTTAATAAAGCTGCACAGCTCTCACACCAAATTGTGTTTAAGTATATTTTTTTAGCCAATGTTTTGTAGCAGTAACCAAATTATTTGGGCTGATTTGTGATGGTAAAATATTTCGCTGCCTAAAAGATGCACTAAATAAGGCTAAATAAACAGAGTGCACTTTATTTAGTTACCATCATACTGTACTAACAAATGAAATAACAAAACTGACACATCAGTATAAATCAGTATATTTATTTAGTATCTGAATAATTTAAAACATTGAATTTGGTGCTCCTGTGGAAGACAGCATTCACTGCTGCAAACCACTGACCCTACAGTGTCTGCTGTAGTGATGTAAAGTCAGCTTTGCTTCTCCCCTCTGGAGATAAAATACAGATTACAACAATCCTAGTCAGCTTCCGCTGCCCTGATGGAAAGCATCAGTCTAAGGCACACATGGTTTAATAAGAAGCATCATTCCTGTGTTGCCTCTTGCATGGGAATTAGCAGCTCATGTCAGTCTTATATCAGTCTCGATAAGCTTTATGAACTTTTAGCAAACACTAAGGCCGACTAGATGCAAGATTCGTACCCTCACATAGCCGTGCAAACCAGACAGCTGTGCTCTGAAGCTTGTTATACTCTCATTATCCAGTCCGTGTTCCAGGCCCATAAGCTTAATCTGAGCTCTGTAGCTTTCTGTGCAAGTCGCCTACTATGAGTTGAGGCGGAGAGGTCTAGTGTGGTTTTCTTGATGATTTGGGTTAGGGTGTAGTAGATTTCTCCTGTTTCTCTTTGTAGACTCGAAGGATGGCCTCACATACAAACTGGAACTGATTCTGAAACAAATCACACAAAATGATTATTATTAATTGATCATTATTTTTTGAGGGGAAAAATAAGCTATTTCTAAAAAGATCATTCAGACATCATCAAGAAATCTTACGAAAAGATCAGAATTATTTGAGTCTCCTAACAGGTCCACACATGCTCTACATTTAATAAATCCAAAATAACTTCTGTGAGTAGAGAAAATAATCAGAAGTACAAAAGCATAATACGTTTCATGGCAACCAGACCAGTATTAAACTGGGAAAATACGACATGATGGCAACATTAGAGAAAAAGATGCACCCATCATCAAAATATTAAACATCCCCTGAACCACAGATGTCTTTAAATTTTAACTAATTAATTAATCCATTTATCCAATAAATGTGAAGATATTTCAGTCCAGACAAACAGAAAGATGCTGCTGTGAGCAGAGACATGTAGCTAGCGAGGGAAGTAATGACAACTGGAAATCTCCCATCTGCTTAGGAAGACTAGTGACATGTTGGACAGCTTTTCAATACAGTTACTGGGAAAACTCTTTGGTGGGACCGATCTGTCACCTGTTTGCAAAGATTTACATAATCAGCAAGAAACTGTCAGGCCCCATGAACTGCAAAGATGTCAGATAGTATGGAAAAAATGGGATTAAAAAAAAACTATCACCTGTCTTATCACTCATATAAATAGGATGTCCTCTGACTGTGCATGTTTTCTGATACACAAACATGTGAGGGAAACCTGAGGAAGCATTTTATCAGCACATCAGAGAGATGGAGCCCCAGGGGCCTGTTCAAAATAAGGGTGATGGTGGTAGACACAGAGCCAACAAAACAGGTTGCCATATTCCCAGTTCTACCTCCTACTGAAACCATGAGTAACACTTTCCCATTCTTCCCTGACGACCACTGAGGTGCTACAGAGGACAGCTTCCAACCTCAAACACCTGAGTGGATGTACTCACCATCAATATATTACAGTCGTATTCAAAGGCGTGTGAATTAATGCAGTGAATTACAAGGTATCTTCAGAAAAACCTCGAACATGCTGCTGGGTTATTTTTAAGTTGTGCTGGCCTTCACTGTTAAACTATATGTGAAAAAATTAAACCACATTTCAGCTGATAAACATATGTGGCCATGGTAAAGAAAAAAACATCTTTCTAGGAGAAGAAACATCAATAAAATGAAAAACATTATCTTAATTTGTGCTATCGTTAGCCAGACCCTTGAACAAACGTACAATGTGCTACGCAGTGCTTTCTAAACGTCATATTCAGCAGAGGAGTAAAACATTATTCCAAACTCAATACTATGTCTTGCAATTTAGTGAGGAAATTTTAGAAAACAAAAAGTCACACAAATCAGCTAGGCCACAACGTTCATGCAGACAGAAATGGAAAGCAGCTTGAGGGGATCATAATGCAGTGCAATAAAGGACCTAATGAGGCAGACAGTATCAGTATCATTAAACAGACAGGAAGCCCTTGTTCAGTTTCTAAGTACCGTAGTCTGAACCATCATAGCGCGCTGATCTCTCAGTGTTTTGACAATGTCCAGCAGGAGCACTGGTTGACCCTTATCCAGCAGAGTCAGGGCTGTTTCCATGGTGATCAGAACACCTGTCCGTCCAATCCCGGCACTGAAAACATTTTTTTAAACAACATGTGTTCATGCTAAAAAGACCTCATGGAAAAAGTATGTGCTCAGTCAGACCTTGGGTTTGCATGCAAGTTACCTGCAATGTACCATTAGCGGCTCTTCACCTCTTCTCCTCTCCCTCACTGAGGTGATGAACAGCAGGAAGTCTGAGGGGTCATCCGGGACGCCGTGATCCGGCCACGCGACATACTGTAAGTGCGTGACCGCTCGTTCCTCACCAAGCTGAATGCAGGGATATTGGGAGAAAAGGAAACGGCAAAGCGATGGGTAATGGGACAAAACTACAGCATTGAATGATCAGTACTCAGCAAGATAAACGTATGACCTTTGGGAAATATCACCCACATGAGACACTGCAGAGCTGCAGGGTCAAACACTCTGATACTATCCAGAACACAAGGAGACAAAAACCATGGAGAGTGGAAAAACTGGGCAAAACATCCGCGTGACCACTAGGTGATACTGGGATTAGGACAGAGATGAAATTAGGTGGGATGAAAAAGGGAAAAAATAAATCAAACGATGAAGGCTGGGAGGAGAATGGCTGACTTTAGAGTTTATATTGGGCATGTGGCCTGTGACTCCATGCAGGGATTAACTCGATCCGCCAGAGGAACAGATGGGCCCACACAGCAGTATCTGTGTATGCATGTATGTGCATTAACACTTCATGCCTCCTTAAAATTTTATTTATTTACCTGCTTGCCACAAAGGCTGATGTGGACAACAGCAGCACCCTAAATCTGACAACATACCACCCCGCAACGGATCACATAACCCTCCCAGAAGAACTCGCTTGACCACACAGACGGACAGCAAAATGAGCTAATATGTCCAACCACGCACATGCAAAGCGACACCACCCACACGGAAGTGACTGAATGCTGTCGTTAGCTTGCCAGGAGTGGCCACTGCCTGCGGTGAGCTTCGCTGTGTGACATATGGCATAAACATGTTACATGCCACTGCAACATATAAAAAATAAAACAAGGAAAAAACCTGCACATTACTTTCTTAACACCACCTTTTAACTAATAAGTCGCCAACTTTTAAAAAAAAAGGAAATCAGAAGGAAAATGCACAAAAGATTCTTCCAAAAATACAGCAAGAAAAGAGAATTAAGAAGCATAAACATATGTATTTGGCCACATATTCTTTTAAGATTAACTATTAATTGCTCCTCTATTTCCCACCATACCTGTGTGTGTTTCAGCGTGAACTGTCGAGTCACATACGACAGGTTACATTCCTCCGAGTGACACTTCACCCTCATGTGCCCATAATCCTTCACTTCAGGAGGATGCGGCCAGTACTGGTGACACTTGGTCTGCATATTTCATAACATCAGGAAAATATTATTAGTCAAACGTTAGTCATCAATCAGGACACAGTTTACTAGCGCTGCCAAATCTGCTCCTCTCAAGAAATCAAAGTCATACTCAAGAGCCTGCTCTGTTACTCGGAGCAGTCGGAGGAACTAAACAATCCGTCAGGAGCAGAACTGAAAATCGATACGTGTGTGCAGTTGGGAGAAACTTGACGAGTATCAGGAAAATGATCAATTAATGAGAACATCTGGTTACCAAGCAACAGGCAAGCTGAGGCAGAGATGTGTTTATTTGACAAGACCTTGATACCTCGCTGCCTCTGTGTGAATGCGAGCTCACCCTCGAATTATTTATCACACTGAAAAAAAAAAAACTCACACTTTGCATTTAGCTGTTTTCTACCCGGTTATTACTCACAATTGTACTGAATGATCCTTTTTGTGTGCAAACAACCACACTGAACCCTCTAATTACCATAATCATGTATCAAATTAAAACATGATACAGCATGTAATAAGGTGCTGCAGTAATCAGTGTGTTAAGGCATCACTGATACAGAGTTGTGTAATTCCAAGACTCCCTCATTTCCATTTGTTTAAAACTGGGCTGCAGGAAACAAAGTATGGTATACCCGTCCCCGCTCTGTTAGAGTTGTAAGCATGATGATGGTGTGTGTCTGTTGCTCCCACACGCTCTGCCAAAAGTGAGTGCAGGTCTGTGGCAGGGGACCCTGAGCTGCAACATAACGTAAACATACACCAGACACTGGGGGCACCACCTAAGAGACACACAAATAAACATATACACACACCACACACACAGACAGAGGATGAGTTTATATTCAAAGTAGAGAGAGACACATTTTCAGATGAGCGATGTTCACCGTGATGTGGCTAGCATTGATGTAGTCTTCCTGACCCTGCAGCACCACTCTGGTAGCGTCATCTGAAAACAGAGCAGTTCAGCAGCAGGTGAGGGTCAGAACACAGCTGTCAGGGCACCCCAGGCTCAACCAATTAAATTTCATGAGAACCCACAGCAATGAGATCTATATCAAGCTTGGAAAGGCAGCACAGAGTTGGAGCTGGGAGGGAGCGGCATGCGATGCAGAAAGGAACAGCAGGGGAACATGCAAACAGATAGGCAATGTAAGAAGCACTTACAAGGCAAAACATCCTTGTATCGATTCTTGTCCTGGTTCTCAGGAAGTCGGGCACAGCTCAGTGACAAACCCTGCTTTCGTCTTTGTAAATTCTAGGAATTACAATATGCAAACAAACACAAACATCTATGTAAACACTCAGAAACACACACAATCAAAAGCTAAATATTCCTGGCTCAATACAACACAAAGTACTGGAGAGTTGAGACAACATCTGCAACACTTAAAATACTCATTATCATTTGAAACAAAACTGAATGGCACAAACTAAATTCTCCTTATTAAAAGTACAAGCACAGTCATTTGTGTTTTGTTCCTTCGTATGAATACACATCCACTCTGAAGCTCCTCCTTTGCATTTTAAGTACCTCAAAATGGAAGCACAGTGTGCCAGACTGTATCCCTTTTTCCAGCTGTCTCATCGATTCCTCCAAGGTTTTGACCTGCTCAGACTGTGGTTTTTTTTCCTGTGATTGGCTGGGAAGCGTGAGGGCGGGAAGCAGCTGCAGCAGGGGTGCCACTCGGCCAGGGCCTGAATTATAAGGACAGTTCAAGGCTGTAATAAATATTCATGCAAACACAACAGAGCATATTTAGATCACTTGCGCCTTCAGCATTTTCTCCTGCAGCAACGCACCTTTACGTCTGACGAGCAAGGCCAGCTGTCTGGAGTGCGACTCTCTGCTGGCTCGGATGAACATGACAACTTGGTCGTGTGTGTGCTCAGAAATGTCTCGACCATTGATGAGCACCACCTGATCTCCCTCCAGTAGTCTGGGCTCAGATCGACCTGCCTACAAACAACACGAGAGTTAGATTCATATCTAAATTATCTGCCTAAAATGACTGATTCATAACTTTATTGCCTGGTAAACAAGAAAACCTTACATTGTTTGACTATTTAAATAAGACCATAATGACACCTTATCAAGAATATTTTCTTATTGTTGCATCTAGTAGGTGTTAATCCGTTTGGTGTATTACTATGAACAGAGCAGCTGTAAATCTGTAATGTTGGTGGGTAATGCTAGATTCGTGTCAGAACTTTGTCTGAATGCATCTGATTGTGTTCTTACCGGGGAATCCGGTTTAACGTGGGATATGGACAGAGGCATCTTCTGATCCACACCACCCTACGAGGAGTTACATAAATACAGCAATAAGCTCAAGATAATAAAACAATAAGCTTGTGTGTGCAGTGTGTAAGACGCTTACTTTAACGTTAAAGCCAAACTTCCCTTCATGGTCTGGAGTGATACATATTAACATCAAGTCACCGTCGCCAAGAGCCCCCTGCATAAGTTACCAGCACACAGAATGCACACACGTGGATGGATTTGTACTAATAAACGTGCTTAGAGTTGATGTAAGATAAAGCACCTTATCATAGTGGGGTGGGCTGTCCTCCTCTCCTATGCTGTCATCGGTTTGCAACAAAGCCCCATCTGGTCCTAGGCTGATTAAATAAAGATTTTTTTTCCCACTTTTATGTCATGTACCAGATAATCTTTGAGCATTTGATATTAATATTTTGGTATTTTTTTCTCATGTTAAGGTTGACATAGATTTGACAGGATTTATTGCAGGACTGTTGTGTTAAATTTTAGTCCTTAAATAGACTGTTAATAGTTTAAATACTAACTGTGGAGATGAAAAGTCTCCTTCACTGTCCTTGCTGCTGCTCACAGATGCCCTGTATGTGTAAAAGACATCCTCCCCCTCTGAGAAGTCTTTCAGGTCATTGGCGAGCTCCACAGAAGACGGGCGAGGTTTACTGATCCCGTGCCGAACTCTGGTACTTCTCCTGCCAAAAAAAAATAAATAAATAAATAAATAAATAAATAAAAGCATCAGTCAGATTTAACCAAAATGCTGAGAACAAACATAAAGATTGAATTATTTTCTGAGTGAAGGTGAAGCCTTTGAACGCATCACAGCTGGGTATGACAGTTGTACCAATTGGGGGTGGATGGGGGAGATCTGGAGGGCAGACTCTTGGTCTCGAGATGCTCTGATGAAAGCGACCTCTTCAACGCTGGGTTCCACACCATCCCTCCAACCACACGCTGACAAACCGGACCACTGCTGATGAAGATGGAAAAGGCAGAACATTATGAAAACATATATTTATGAGTTTACATACACAGAGAATCAAAAGCTCACGTTTCAGCTTTACTGTTGCCGAGGCCAAGATGTTGTGTTATCAGCTTTCTGTAGGTCTGAACTGTGCTGTTGTTCTGCTTGGGGCTCCTAGCAGTGCGGTTGGAGGAGAAGAAGGAGTGATGATCCACACAGGACCGCCAAAGGTTCTTACAAGTCTTGGGGCAGGGCAAGACAAAAGACACCTCACAGTCTTGGGTCTCCCCCTGCAACATAAAAGTTTAAGCTCTGTGGATGTCAGCTTAGAGGTTATATCATCACCGTTTTACAATATGAGATGAGTTTGCGTTTTTAGCTGGAGATAAACAGAGTTTATTGTCTATTTTTCCTGATTAATGATTGATTACTTGTCTCACATGGAAACATGAGGAAGAAAACTTACCATAAATCTTTAAATTGATGCCGTTTTAAGAGCAGAAAAGAAAATCTTGTGCATAAATTCCCAAGTTTCACAAAGAGAAAGGATTTACCAACCAAGCGAGCAGAGTGATTAAAATAATTTATTCAGTGCAAATCTCTGAATAAATGGCAGATATATGAAGAGAGGGACTCACATGTTTACGTTTCAGGTGGATGACAAAGCGTTTCCTCTTAAATGAAATCTTGATGATGTTCCCCCTGCATGAGAGCATCACAACTGGTCAAAAGACGATGAGATACAGTAGAGCGACTGAAAAGTGGCATCATTACTCACCAGGGGAAGAAACCGGAGCAAATCATATTACAGAATGTTGCGACACCACTTGAAGCCAAACCCACCATGAGAGGTGCATTGTTTATGTCCTGAGAGAAAGAAAGACGGGTGAAATTACAAGAGGTTAAGCTAAAACATATGCTCCCCCGTCAGTCAGATCCGATCAGCGAGGGTCCAGTTTGAATTGACATTAAATCATTCAGGAATATTTCTGTTACAAGATTGATTTAATGTTGGATATAAATGCAGAAAGCAAGACGCTTATGTTGCTAAGTGAGGTGCTGGAGATGAAACAAATATACAATAACATGCCTGCATTAAAATATTAATCTGAAAACAGAGAGATATTCTGAGTGCAAACACGCAATTATTATACTAAAATTCAATCAAAGGAAACAACATTACCATTGCAGCATGCAGTTCCACTCCATACAACTCGAGTGTCCGTGCTGTGTTGAGAAAACACAGCTCGGCCTCACACTGCTTCAGTCCCCTGTCAACACACAAGAATGCACATTTACAACAACTGTACAACAAACTTCTTGATTTTCAGTAAAAGTAATTGCGCTCTTAATTACTTGTGCTGTGGATGCAAATCTTCCACTTTAGAAAGAAAGTCTTCATCCTGTTCAGGGATGAAGTGGCATTTTGAGAGGTAACCATGGAGTCTGGACGGACAGTGATCCCCCATCTCCGCTACAGGTGATGCAAAGAGACACTGAGCATCCACACAGAAACACAACACCAGCGTACGCCGGTGTACACTGACAACATGATACTTTAAAGCAGCAGCTAAATGAGAGAACCGCAGGCTTCCTCCAGGAATAATTACTCATACAGTTATTATTGAGTCATTAATCATTTCTTTCGCTGGGAAAACATAATACTTACACTGCACAGCGTAAGAAGCCAGCACCACAGCTGCACTCAGCGGGCATTGCAACCTACAATCAGATACAATGATTACACAGTGCATGCACAACAGCTAAACAAACACTGTGCACAAGAACATGGGTGGTGCAGTTCGAAGTTGTGTTACTTACCGTCCTTCTCTAATGTCAGCCCTAATCTGAAGGAAGTACAGATGCCTAGAAGAACAAGAAACTTGTTTAAGTCATGTTCAAATTCTGCAGAAATCTCTGAGATATTACTGCTATAAGCCCCACTGAACACAGTGCTGAGCTGCTTCCTACACACATTTGTTATCCCCTGAGGACAAAGTTCAAGTTTAACCTGGACTGATACGCAGTTTTACACAAACATTCATAATAATAAGTACACACAATATTACGTAGACAGTAAATTGAAAGGAAACATATGCAGTAATGTGAAAAATGATGGACACTCATAATATTTATCACTGTGAATATTATAATAAACAATATATGAGCTATTCTTTTCAAACCCACTGAACAATTCATATTGTAGGCATTCATATTTAATGCAGGCATGTTATTCATATTGTTTATTTTACTTAAAAAGGGGGGGAATCATCATATAACTTTTATAAATGTCTCACATCTTAATGAGTTTGCTATAGTTATGTTGGAGAAAATAGGATTGCAGGATGTCATGAACAAAACAATTTTTTAATCAGTCACGTTTTGGGCTTGACAATCATTCTTTGTATCAGCTTTGCGCACAAACAGTGTTCCTTTTGTAAAGGTTTAAAAAGATTCATTAAAATAAAAGCATATTCAGGAAGCAAACCCAACACAGCTGTAAAAATAGCCAGAAATGCAAACAGGACTGCTTCACAACAAGGTATTGAGTCTAAATACACTGAAAGTCCACAAAAAGTGTGAATATTTGGCTCCCAGAGTTCTCAACTTATGAAAGTAATGTTACATAAATTATACATCCTTTTACGTCTGATTATTCACAGTGAAAAAAACTTCGACAAAAGCTGCCCAAAGCCACTTTACCTGCTCAGCTCCAGCATGCCAATGTGAGCAACATTCACACTGTTAACTGCATTTACATAGCGCACTCTCAGAGCTGCTTGAATGAATGTAACATTTTCATTGCTTTTTATTTGGAGCAGCTACTTTGTCACAAAAAAAGACATGTGAACTGAACATTGTAACAGTGAAGAAATGTCAACCATAATCAGATTATAGTTCACACTGCATCACTGCTGCGTCATGACAGTTGGTGTACCAACCTTGTCTGCTCATACTGCAGAGAATTGGGATCAGAGATGAAGAATCGTACTCTGAAGTTCAGATAAAACGGAGACACAAGACCTGCAAAGACATCTCACATTGTCAAATATGGCCTGTAACTATAGGCACAATGTAATTTTTTTTCCTTTTACAAGTCTATTGTTATCTCTTCATTTAAGTTCAGTTAGGTAATTTCAGGGGAGACAATGGATTTTTCTGAGCCAGAACAAGTTGGATACCTTTTATCTGCTTCTTTAAAGGCTTCTCGGGCTCCAACCATCTCTGGAAGAAAGAGTTTCATTAAGCATAATGACTAACTGGGGCTAAAAAAACCCAAAACATTTATGTAAGTACGCCCCGTGGTTATCATCAACTGAACTACAATCAGCTAGTGCGAGACATTACAATCTCATCCCAAATGTGCAGCAGATGAACAGAGAAGGAGCGAGCTCACCGGAGAGTGTGTGTTGGCTGTGATAGAGGTGATGGCTGTGCTGGATTCTCTGATCTGTAAACTGAAGAGTTGCTTCTCCTGCAAGCCCAGGTGGTCACGCACCATGTCTAACAGAACCGCACCTTCATCCTGCTTCTGAAAGATAGAAGCAAGAAAGAATATTGCCAACTAAATTTCTAGATTGCTTATTTGTAACCATAAATATGTTTTTTAGAGATATACATGCTGGTGGCTTTTTTTTATCCAAAGCTTAAATCTGATTTCTGAAAGACTATTAAAAGCAACTGCTGCAGCTTTATCAGCCATTGCTAGCTTATCTGCAACATCCACTCATAGATGCACCCGCTTTTTGTTACCGGAAAGATGGTCGGATCAAAGGAGAACCTTGTTTACAGTAAACTGCAGCAAACAAGGTTTTCTTGGAGGAGGAAACAGTCATTTTGAGGTCTGTTGATACACAATTCTCTTCATCCTGTGCTTCCCTTTTTAACATATCAGTGAAAATCTGTCTAACAAAGACAACTGAGAGACAGTAATGGACGTTCTTCTTGTACATTATAACCACAGAACATACACACCCTCACTGAGACGTGTGCATGCTTTTTAGCATAAGCTTCGAGTGTATGACATGACACTTTGGATAATGTTTATGGCTCCCAAATCTGTCGAGCATCTATAAGCTGCAGGAGGTGAGTGTGTCCTTCAAACAGTGTGTGAAAGAAGCAGATCAATGGGTGGTGGAAAAAATAGTCTGCCACTACATCACACATGACACTACGATCATTAGCAGAGCATAGAGACAGATAGGAGCAACAAATAATGATGTCCATTTATGTGTGTTACGCACGCTCACTCTGAAGGTCTCGATGGTGCCGTCCAGTAACTGAACAAGGCAGAGCAGGTCTGGTTTTGGCATGACTGTTACCACGGTAACTCTGCCTCCCTCTCAAGACAAACACCCGGTCCTCAGTTCGTCACCGAGAGGGGACCTGGAGACACGCAAAACACACATAACCACAAAACAGTGTCAGATGTTTCCAGACTGTTGTCCTGCAACGAAAGCGCCTCCCTCAGGATGACACTGTGTGGGGAGTAATACGTGTGCTGGATGAGGCATCAGCCTGCAGTGAGTAATGCACTGTGAATGCAAAGGAGCGACTGTGTATGTGTCTGAGTGTGTATTCGTTTGTGTAATCTCTTATTTGGCCTGGGTCTGAACATGTCCCTTTCCTCTCCCTGCTGCTCTGCCTCCACATCGCTCTCTCCGCCTTTCACAGGGAGCTGAATGATAAGAATGTTAAACATTTTCAGAGTTGAACACGCCCCATTAACACCACTACAACCCAGCTCGGATCCGCCACTGGACAAGCGCAAATACGTGCACTACATGCACAGAGGATATCCATGTGTGTGAGCATC
The DNA here is from genome assembly GCA_037177515.1 of Pseudomugil tenellus. Lineage (NCBI taxonomy): Eukaryota > Metazoa > Chordata > Actinopteri > Atheriniformes > Pseudomugilidae > Pseudomugil > Pseudomugil tenellus. The sequence goes on along the minus strand of JBAMHX010000007.1, from coordinate 13,874,017 downwards.
TGTTTACATGCATGTGCGTACTATGTTGGATTTCCAGGTGAGCAGATCTGGACAGCTTGTCTCGCACAGATTCTTAAAGTACACACAATGTTTGAGTTAATGTTTGAACACAGTGACACAGTAGGAATATATTAGGAGAGAGTTTGTCCCAAAGGAATGGCTGTTTTTCCATAATAAGCTTCTCACAGGTGGGAGAATAATTCATCTACAAGTAAATGCAACATTAAAAGTTTAATAATTATGATGTGAATTGAGATACCTCAATTTCTATGAGTTTGTGTATACAGATTTGCAAAATTAAGATAGATTTTTCTCACTTGATCTTCTCATAAATGTTTTTAAACCCAATTTAATTTAATCTGCGTAAGATAAAAGGGAATATTTGTGGTTATATTTGCAGATTTATTTGCAATCAGTAGTCACATCTGTTCAAACCCCGTCTCGTTTCCCGTACTTTGTGTTACATACGGGGCCTATCTCAGTGTTTTAGGTTCATATTATTGTTTTTCCAACTCTTCCAGGATATCGATAATAAACTCCGCCGTCACGTCGCTGCACTTTGAGCCACAACGCTAACTACGAACCTGTTGACAGCCTGAACTTTCCTGAAGCTACACCCAAAAAGGAGGAACACACCTCGGCTAAACTTTCCTCCAACCACGGCGGTCGTAACAACAGCTTGGTCAAGTTCATGTTTTCTGAGATAAAAAAGATTTTTAAAGAGACAAAAGGTGTCACTACCTCGCTCTTTTTGCTTCATTGACAAATCATGGTGCTCCAGGTTGACCGCCGTGTGGACCTCGGAGTGGACAGCGTCGGTTAACCCAGGTAGGCTATAGTTAGGTAAATATCCGGGACAAGTTTCTCATCCCTGGCTGGGCTGACTCCGCACGGCCCCGCCCATTCGCCGCGCGCGTTCCCGCTGGCTTGCGCGCGACAAGTACTGTATCAGGATATTGTTATTGATTTTTGCATGTAATCGGAGAAATGTCGTTAACTGTTATAAATAAAGTAAAATTATTATTATTATTACTATTATTATTATCTACAACAACAATCTACAACTACTACTTATTTAAATTGAACTAGTTAGTCTAGTCAAATTTTTGTATGAATGAATGATCATCATTATTTATGATTGGTTTCAAGTTAAAGGGAAATTTTAAGTCTCAAATAGAGAAAAAAAAGTTAAATCACAAAAAACTCAGTGCTTAAGAAAAATGCAGAACTCTAAGTGCTCTTTTGTCTTTTGGCTGTTTTTCATGTAAACCTTTCTCCCTTGATAAGCATCTATGAATAATTTAGTTATAAAAAGACATCAAACTCAACCAGAGTTGTTACCCATAACAATAAAAAATGCTAGCTTAAAATAAATCTTTAGGAACTTTGTAACAAGGAACCTGTAACAAAGTCTTCTCTCTTCCATTTATGCAGTTGCATCTACCATAAATACCATGAGTAATACTTAGACAGACATAAAATATGTAGCTTTTTTTTTTAAAAAACTGGAATATCAAGCAAGATGTGCAAATCATCTTGAGGTCTTTTAAAGGACAAAAGATAGCATCCCTGTAAAACAATCTAAAGCAGAAGGAAAACAACTGTAATCAATATGAAAGAAACACAGTAAAAAAACTGTGTATGGGTCATCTTAACAGAGTAGAAAGAATTGAACTGAAGCTCTGCTGTCATGGTGCAGTGGGGTACAGTGAAACTTTGTTTAGGAGCAATCTCCAACATCAGCCAGATATCAAATGTGTATTTTTTACAAATAAACAGCCACGTGTAAATGAATAAACAACAAAGAGATTTTAAATTTCCTTTGGAAAGCCTGGAGAACTATTGCTGTTGACCAGGGGTGCCCAAGTCCGATTTTCATGATCATATGTGTGAATAACCTTATTTGCATGTCATTCAGCTCTGTTGAGGCCTGTTAAGGTGATGTGTATTTGTTCCAGGTGAGTTCTAAAAGAAATCTAAAAATTTCAGGATAGTAGCTCCTGAGGACTGGATTTAGGCAGAGTTAAAAGAATTCATAAAAACGTGTATCTAAGAAAAGTGTTGACTCTCAGTCTCATTAGAAATGTGCAGATTTCAAATTTCTTCCTCGTTTACTGCATGCATATTTGCATAAGCAAAGCATAAAAGAAAGAAGGATAACTTAAGATTTTGTCAATATAGTTTATAATGTGTTCACAGCAGTTGTGTTTTAGGCCTGCTTCTCTTTTATTTATATGTACAGTAATATGAATTTTGCCTTTATGAATATTTTAGTTACCCATAAAAAGTAACTCAGGGGAAAGAAAAGTCCAGAGAATATGAAACCTGTCCCTTTACCTTCGCTGTGTAAGAGAGACATCTAAGACAAATTAAACCTTGTCCTGAATACTGTAACATCACATAACACTCCCTGAGAATAGACAGAAAATATTTATTCAACAATCTAAACCGTTCAAACATAAAAACGTTAAATGCAGAGATCATCTGGGTCATGTCTGCTTTCTATTGCAAGAATTCAAACTAAACAAAGAAGAATCAGAGTTCTGTTTTTAGCTTTAACAAGCTACCAGGAAACCTGAAGTCTTCCCCAAATCTTCTGTCTTCTAAATCCGGTCTGGTAACTTATATTTGTTGCTGCTTTTGATAAAGTTAGAGATGTTTTGCTGAATGTATTTTTCACATATGCCTGTAAATGTGAGTGTTTAGTGAACTAAGTGAATGTCTGTAGTGTGTCTGTTTTATATCTTGGGAGTAGTGGGATCTTAAAAAATACTAACTTAAAAGATGAATACCACAATAATAATCAGGAACCAAAAGACAAAGAACTAAAGAAAAACTTTATTATGATCTTAAAGGAATCAATAAAGTTGAGAAGATGTCGCCTAAGAGTGTGAAACTTTTTTATAAAAAAATGTGAACTTTAAATGTTTACAGCGTCATTTTGTGAGTAATTTTTCTAATCTAATTATCTAATTAGGCCATTTATCTCTACTTCAACTAAAATAATAACAGAAACCTGTCTATATAAAAAATTATATACTTCTGTATTTAGTTATTTTGATAAAGAAGAACATTTACAGATGTACAGAGAACATGAGAGCTGTAGAGGATGGTAAGCTGTTGTGGAGGAAGCAATGGTTACTCAGTGACAACATGCTGACGCCAACTTCATGATGATACACACTCATAAAAAACTAACACGAGGTGCTTTATGGCTTCGCCAATTTTATTTGGTTTGTTTTCGCCATCTATAGGACAGATGAAATACTACTGCTGTTTGGAGCTCAAATATACTTTTTTACTTAATGTTGGAAAGCTACTGTTTAAAGAATTATTGCATATTTCGTTAATAAACTATTTTTAAAGAAAGAAACTGATGTGTCACATTCGGACACAACTTGTAACCATTGTTGATAGCAGTAGAGCACACATTCGCAACACATGATCTAATCTGTTTTATGAGGCCAGCAATTCATGAACCTTCAACAAACCTTTAACCTGAAACTTCAGGAAAATCTCCCCTAACATAAAATTGTGAAAGCTTTGAAATTCCAAACATTTGGAACATATAATATCATCAAATTAGTAGAATCAGGAGGAATCTCTGTGTGCAAAGGGCTGAAGGTCAAAATGGGATAAAATGGGATGCTAGAGATCTTAAAGCTCTCGGGAGGCAAAGCTATTAAAAAAACACATGATTCTCTAATGAAAATCCCTACATGGACTCAGTTAGACTTCAGAAATTACTGCTTCTAAACACAATTTACCGGATTCCACAAATGTTATGCAAAGAAGAAGCCATGTGTGATCATCATTCAGGAATGCAGCTGTCTTCTCTGCACAAAACCTTCTTTAAAAGGGTCAGAGGTAATGAAGAAAACTCCTCTGCAGTCAGATAATTAAATTTCAAACTTTATTTATTTGTAAAGCGCTTTTCATGCCGTAGGCAACACAAAGTTCTGTACATGATAAAAAAAATCAATTTAATTAAAACACACAAACAGATAACATAGCATTCTCTTACACACAAGTATACATGCACACAAAGACAGACCACCCTTCCCCACACCCATACCTACTCACACCCCCACTCCCAACTGCATTCTCTTAACTAAAACTATTTAAACATTGACTAAAGAGAGAAAATAAATAAATAAATAAAACTAAGTAGAAACATTTGGCTTAGCACCAATGATGATGTGAGGAAACAATATTAATAGGATCTATCCACAGCAGGAGCTAGTGCCCCCATGTCCATAGGGGCCGCCCCCACAGCAACCACCCAGCAAACAGGTCAAGGCAGGCCAGGGTCAACTCTGCAGCAGTTGGGCTGCAATGTCGGACCACATGCAACCCAGGCCGGCACCAACCCCAGACCGAGAGGGCAGTGCCCCCAGTGTGGAGGATCCCTGTGAGGAAAACACTACAGTTTTAACATGATAAAATGCCCTTAAGAAACAATAAGATCCAAGTAAAACAAACACAATAAAATGCAAATATAGAGCTTAAACTAGACATATATAAGTGCATTAAATTAATGAATAAATAAATAGATATATGTAGTTGTATAAAACACTAAAATATCAAATACGATAAAATTAATTCAGTTAAAAGCTAAATTAAAAAGGCGAGTCTTGAGCCTCTTTTTTAAAAATAAGAAATTCCAATTTAAACACCATGGAAGTTTCCTGCAGGCTAAAGAGGAGATAGACCGTCCAACTTGTTATCATCAGATGGTCTGAAGCCTGCATCTCTAATGGTATGGGGTTGCATTAGAACTCATGGCATGAGCTTACATATCTGGAAAAAACAACAACTGTCCTAAAATGATATTTACAGCACTTGTCAAAGCAAGAGGAGAAGCTACAGTGGTAATCATCATCCTGTTCCATTTTTTTGTTCAGATCAAAATGAGCTATTATTTTACATTAAGTGCCAAAATATCTCAGTTTCAACATCTGATTTGATCTGAATGTTTAATTGGGAATAAAATGTGTCTTTATGACATTTACAAATGATTGCAACAAAGTTTTGATTACAATAACTAGACGATCATTTCATGGACTGTGTTTTAAATTATGTCAAAATAGCAACAAGTATGGAGTAGTCCTTCTGGGTTTTAATCTGGTATTGCATCAGTTTTATTTACTTTCTTCTGTTCATTACATTTTTACCCCACCGTCCGTCCATGCATGGATGTGCTTTAGAATTAATAGTTAGATTTCTCATATTTATGTTTCTTTGAACAAAGTAAATGAGTTTAGATTAATTTTTTATCAAGTGTACTGTGAATCTTTCTGGACGTGGAGGATATCATTGTTGCACAAACTTTCCACAAAGACTTTATGTGATTTATCAGAGATAATTGTTTTTGAATCCTCTTTGCCAGACGGATTGCTGTTTCTTAACCTTCTTCTTTAGAATACACCAGATGTGTCATTTAAATTTAATCTTAGCTATATAGTGGCACACATTGTAGGCTGCCTACTTTATTTATTGAAAAAATACACCAGATGTGTCCTTTGAATTTAATCTTAGGTATATCCATATTGTAGGTTGTCTATTTTATTTATTTAATTAGCTTCAGAAAGAAAGCTTTCTTCAGAAAGCTTATCTGGGAAGCTGCTGCCTACTCATCTCAGTAGGTAAGAAACATTTGAGAATCATTTTTCTGCTATGATTCTGATGTGATTGCTTACTAAATTGATTTTTTTGCCCTATATATCCATCTACAAGCACAATATAAGTAAACTATCAGACAATAACACAACCATTTGGATATATCTAAAACTTTCTGTTTTTTAATACTTTGGTTTAGCCTTTGTGAGTAAGCATACTGTGGTTTCTGAGACCGACAAAAAGAAGCTTTCTTTTCTTTTTTTCCCCATGCCTTCCAACACAACTTGAGTTCATACATATTTCAGGTACACTTTGACCCAACACAGCTCCCTGCATATCAGATGAGATTACATCAGGACCCTGTTCCAGAAAGCAGGTTATGTGACATACCCATTAAGTTTATGGGAAGTTACTTAATAACCTCAATTTCGGTTCCAAAAACGGAGGTAACTATCATGTATATTACCATAGTAACCATAGCAACTTACACATAGTAACCATAGCAACTTACTCTCTCAACATAACCTGCTCCGAATATGTATTTACATAGTGAGAGCTGTAAACAAGTTCTTCCACTGCTAAGACTGACTGTTGAGGTATTACAAATAAGATTACATTATACATCATAAACGGTTGAATAAAATAAGTCTGCATGGCGCACAAGTGAACAAATGAATACTGTTAATCACAACCCTTTAAGTGATAGCAAACTTACCTGGGTATGTCACATAACCTGCTTTCTGGAACAGAATCCAGGACTGACTTTATCATTCTATAACATCACTTTTTTTTTTCAATCATATCATGTTTAAAGGAAGACTATCACAAGTCACCAAAAAAAAAAAATCCCAGTAAATACTGACCACTACCAGTCAAGATTGTGTTAATGTTTTGCCGATTCGCTTCTGTCATCTGCCATATAAAAAATCATTTCGAATTTCCCTCGCAAATTATGGGCGTCGCCATGTTTGTGATTATGTTCAAGATTATGATGAATAATCTTTGTCCTCATTAACCACATTAAATTTAATCTACACAAAGTAAGAAAATTGCTGCAAAATGAAACTTATTTTAGTTAACAAATACATAATGTGCAAGCATCTTAAGTATTAAAAAGTTAAGTGGCTAAATATGCAAGATAATGATATTACACTGAAAAAGATGTACTTATAATATTCAATCTCTAATTTTAAGATAACCTTGAACTTTCTGTTTGCCATTGCATTATTTGTTAAATGTAAAAAAAGAAGTTCCTATGATTACTTCAGACTTAGAAAACAAGTTTTATAGACATATATATAATGTGTGAATGAGAGCTAAAAGACAGTTGCAAATGTGACTGTGATATAATGGAAGCTTCTGGAAACTTGATGGATAATCCACCACATTCTTGGAAGACCGTTGTTCCCATAATCCATTGTGTAAAATTATGCGGAGGTCAGTTTCCCCCTTCCCCCGTCTTAGCAATAATGATTTACTAGTACGGTTTTAAAACTTAATACTACTTCAGAAAAATTTTAAAAATAGCATTTTCATTACTCAAACAATGACACATTATTTATCAAAAAGAAAACAGAACAGAGAGAGTGTCCCATTTGTCTACTCTAACAGGATAGGTAAAGGACAAAGTTCAGGCCACGGTTGTTTGGTTCTGTTCACCACGATCAAAATTCAGGATGTGAAAAATGTGGATTTCTTTTGGATCGCATGTTGCTGCTGCTGCTTTTTTTGGTCCCTGAAATCTTTTTAAACTTATTTTATTTATTGATCAACTTATCAATGCGACAGCCAGCTCCTGCCGTCTGCTGCTGCGTCAGCTGCCTCCAGCTGCTCAATTTGCCCTTTCATTTACTTTGGCTGCCACCAAGAAGTCTCTGCTTCCTGGCAGGGATCCAAAGTAAACACAGAGCCTCCTCACAGACTATTTTTGCATGGTTTTTATTTCTTCCTTTTTATTAAACTGTTAGTCCGTGTTCATTTACTTCACTTGTTCTTTCACAGCGCCCATACTTCTCTCTTTATGATTATTATGCTGTCCTCTCCTACAGATGCTTTCTCTTCTTCCACTCGCTTGTGTGCTAACAATAATAACACATTGCAGTGGCATTAAATCCAGGTGGGTCACAGACTGTGGTCAGGAGTAGCTGTTCAGTGACATCCTTTTAATCAGCCCAATCAAAGATCACCAGCCAGGTGGAGATCAAATTTTGTGTCAGGTCGGCCTGCTTCTTCAGAAATTTTTCTAGTTGTTCAAATGTATTAGATTTTGTTTATCGGATTGAATCCAAATTTTAAAAATAGGTTGTTTGAAAGTTAAAGAAGGATTCTGAAACGCATTGCATTGTGAAATCAAATCCTAGTTTTTAAAGTACTCAGTTTGTAATATTCAAAACTTTCTAGTAGGATCTGATCTGGATAACTTTGATCCAGAAAGACAGGAATTATCCTGATCCAAACAGGGGGTTGGATTGCAAGGTGGATTTCAGGAAGAAAATGTGGAAAATCTTTGAATTAGCTCAAAAAATGTTTTTATTATATTGCTTATATTTATAATTTGCTCTTGACTAATTCACACATTACAGTGGTAAAGTAGATAAAATTAACATTAACTACCTATTAAGCATTTCAGCATAATAAGCAAAAATAAAAAAGCAAAAATAAAAACATAACATGATTTTGGCCCCATGACCCCCCCCC
>JBAMHX010000007.1:13841011-13864385 GCA_037177515.1 Pseudomugil tenellus | reverse complement strand
TATCTATCTATCTATCTATCTATCTATCTATCTATCTATCTATCTATCTATCTATCTATCTATCTATCTATCTAATACCTAGCTTTATCTGTTGGTTGTGTACGTGCAGCAGAAGCATGTGATGGTTGAGAGGAGTGTCTTGGTAAAAGGACTACAACATCCATTCCTAGTGGGACTTCATTTTTCTTTCCAGACCCCAAAAACTCTCTACTTCGTCATGGATTATGTAAATGGAGGAGAGGTTTGTGAAATTATTTGAAAAACATGAAGTTTGTGAATTCAGTGAAAGATGATGATTTTTCAGTCTATTTATGATCAGAACTCAATAAACAAACAGATCTAAGAGCCTCATATTAGGGTTTTTTTTTCTTTTCAGCTTTTCTACCACCTGCAGAGGGAGAGATCCTTTCCAGAGCCTACGGCTGCTTTTTACGCTGCAGAAATGGCCACAGCATTGGGCTACCTCCACTCTCTAAACATTGTTTACAGGTGTGTATACATTTAGCTACACTTACTTAAACACTATAAAACCACCCTTTATGCGTTTTTTTGCCCGTCCTGCTTCCTTACTTTGTTTGTTCATGATTAATTTAAGCAAGTTATGCACACTTAATTTATTTATGCGGCGTAGTTTGTAACTACGGAAAGCAACCATGTCCTCCAATGCTGCATTAAGAATAAAGATGTTGAACCAAAACTATAAAAACTTAAGAGCATTCTAAATAAATTTTAGCATACTAAAATCTCATCTCTGTTCCATATGTTTCTGTACAGAGACCTCAAACCAGAAAATATCCTGCTGGACAGCGAGGGTCATGTGATGCTAACAGACTTTGGACTTTGTAAAGAGGGGGTGGCTGTTGGGGAGATAATGCACACCTTCTGTGGCACTCCAGAATATCTGGCTCCAGAGGTGCTGCAAGGCCATCCATATAGCCCAGCTGTAGACTGGTGGGGACTCGGTGTTGTGCTTTTTGAAATGCTCTGTGGACTGGTGAGCGTAGACGGAGTCATCTCTTCCCTTTCATCATCATCTGACCTTCCTTGTCTGTATCTTCGCTTGACATCACCTCCTCTCTGTTCTGTTTCACCAGCCTCCTTTTTACGATCACCGTAAAGTACAGATGTTTAAGAACATTCTTCATGCTCATCTCCAGCTGCCCAGCAGCTTGTCTGAAGGGGCTTGTTCACTTTTAGAAGGGCTGTTAGAGAGAGACATCTCCAAACGCCTGGGGGAAAACCGGGACATCGTAAGTGCCATCTCAAAAGAGACGTAAAACCAAAAACACATAACCATGCACCTGTTAACTTTGTTGTGTTTTCAGGAGGAGTTACAGGAACATCCTTTTTTCGCTTCCATCAACTGGGATGACCTTGTGGGAAGGAAAGTTAAACCCCCGTTCACCCCAAACGTGGTACGAATCAACCAGAAGTTAGTAAACAGCATTTATATTTCTTTTCAACAGAAGGGCATCGTTTACCTGAAATGTGTTTACTCTTCTTCCTCACCAGTCTGGTCCTTGTGATATCAGCTACATAGACCCTGAGTTCACGCTGCAGCCTATACCTACATGTGTGAAAGAGAGGCAGCAGACAGCCGCAGCCAGTGCAGTCTTCCTCGGCTTCTCCTTCATCAACTCAGCCGACTGCACGGCGGCTTAACGGCGTCACATCCTCGTAGAGAATGTTGTTCAGAAATTATTTTTGTGTTTATGTATTAATAAATGTATTTTTAAGCACTTGTGGGAAAAGATTGAAACCATGACTTTGCATTTCATAACATACTTCATTGGTTGCGCTTGATTAAATGACAATATAGAGTCATTATAAGACTGGTCAGTATTTCGATCTGAGGAACAATAAACATTTAGAAGCATTTTTATTTACAAATTTAGATTGCGTATTGCACAATTCCCATTTTGCTTTTACATAATATGTCCTACAAAGCTGATAATACATCAACGGTGGCATTAATGCAGCATAGTGACAGAAGCGTTGTACATCATGAACAAACACAACATCTTTGTGGGTTTACGTTACATATCTGCAAACCTTAAACAAACTGCATCCAGCTTTGACTTAATTTTTGAGGGCGATTTTTTTTTTTTTTTTTTTTTTTTTTTTAGCAGTGAACAGAAAAATCCCCTAGCTGCAGAAGATCTAATGGGTGTCTTCCAGAAGAGAGCATCTGCTCGGATTCTTTTAACTTCACTTCATAAGATTGTTCAGAAACAAGCGTATGTCAGTAGAAGCTGAAGGCAGCATAGCTCTGCTCGCTTTGGCACATGAAGTACACGATTAGCTGACCGTTGCAAATCATCAGGAACAAGCCGCTACCTATGGAACAAAAAAAACAATGAGAAGACTTATGAATGACTGGACAACAATGAGTAAGACAAGTAAACTTCCAGTGATGCTGCTATTACCTAAAGCCAGCCACCACTGCCACACCAAGGGAAACTCCAGCATCACTGTCACATGGAAAGAAAATCCCACTGAACATGAAAATAATATTTAAGTATAGATTAAGAAACTTACTATAGCATTTCTACTCACCTAAGCTAGTGGTGATCACATGTAGGAGAGTGACAGTCAGGGCGTAGTCCCAAACCTGCCTCCTCACCACGGCAGCAAACATAAGGCCACTACAAAAGTAGGTGAGCTCCAAGGACAAGAGATTCACTGGGGGGAAGATCAAGTTAAGTGAGGACACACATCTGCTGAACTCACGGTCATTGAGTGTAAAATAGGACGTATCCTATAAGCTCACCCAGGTATTTGGAGTTAGATTCTGCAGGTTCGGTCTTAAAGTCGAATGGTATCAGACCATCAAAGTGATCCAGCCTGAAATACATTGAAAATGTAATCTATATGTCGCATAAGGTAAAACGATGTCAAGTCAGTGGATGCAGGTGAAGAATGAGTGTAACGTACTAACTACAGAACACACATAACATCAGGTTGAACTCTTTCTAAAAGCATCTTGGAAAATGGACACTTTATAACACAGATGGCTGCTACCCTGCAGGTTTTTGCTTGTTTCCCTGCTCCAACACACCTGCCTGAAATAAATGGGTCGTTTTAATGAAGATAACAAAAAGCTTCGAGTTATCTGTGCCGGAGCAGGGAAACAACAAAAACCTGCAGGGTAGGGGCCCTGAAGGAGCGCAGTTTCACACCCCTGCACAGTCTCCTCCTGAATGAGCGCATGCGCATAAGGGTTCTTACCTGAAGGCACCGAAGCACACGCTCCCAATCATGTAGAAAAGCGAGTAAAATATGAGCAGACACAGCAGTAGATTGAGCAGGACGGTCTGCGGAAGCCAGAGGAAGGGTCATTATTTACAGTATGTCACCTGTCAACACAACATATCTTCCCCCCAAACTGCTGAGCCTGGGTATAGGCTATAATGTAACGAGGGGGGTGGGTGTAAACAGGGAGACAAACCATTCTTTCAGCAATTTATGGGACAAAAGTGTGAATTATTCAATAACATTTAACTGATCACTGTCGCATCCAACTCATTAGCTGTTATTCATGCCCATCTTCCTCACTGTTGATGCGGACAGACTCTGTTCCCAGCGTATTATTTCGGACGAATTACACCCCCATAAGAATTCATTCCGTCTTCTTACCTTTGAATCGACCGTGTTGCCTTTGAATGCCATCTCATATTTTGTACTTGGTGTTACATTGTTAAAATTACGCTTACATGGGGTAAGCTGCACGAGCCCGCTAATCCTCCCAGAAACTAGACCCCTTCTGCCATCTAGCGACAGAGAAACACAGAACACAAAGCCGCTTTGACAACCGAATGAACTCATTTCATAGTGGCCTTTTTTTTTATAAAGGAAAAAAGCAGGAGACACTTTTAACATGTAGGTTACCAAATAGTTACCAAGTTATTATCATGGGAATGCGTGAGGGAAATTAAACTTGGGTGCAGACTATTTCCAGAGAACTATGCATAACCATGACAGGTGTGTATCCGAGAAACCGCCTGTGTGGGAGGAAATACTGCACATTATCTGCTGATATGTTTTGTTTTTTTTGGCACCGAATAATAATCCCACTAAAAGACCCCTATCGAAAAATGTAAATGAATTATTGCATAAATAAATAAAACTGGAAAGATATTCTAAAACATGAAACCGTGCGTTCAGATATCTGAAAAGTGAAACGAAATAACTCGAAACGCCGACTTTGTCCAGATATTAGAAATATAACCTCGTTGCATTGTTTCGATGCGTTTCTACGTGGAGGTGTAATTCGCTAATGCATTGCGGGTTAAGACGGACCTCGTGCACACCCACCAACATGACGACATACATGTTAAGAGAACCTAAATCAGTACAGAGGCTCCTTGCGTTACAGATTGTCTCCTTTAGGTTGAAGATGACATTTTGCGATTGTACAGGCCTGAGCGCTTAATTCAAATGTTAGCACCTGTGCCAAAAACCCGAAAGTAACCTATCTTTGAGTCACATCAAAAGTAATTTGCAATTAAATTGTCGTAGAGCGCTTAAATCATATGTACAAAACATCATTTTACAACAAAAGGACGCCACTACTCATTAATGTGATCTCCTGCGCTCCATTGATAGCCATTCGTACTTCTTGTGCGGTGGTGGTGGGGAGGGGGTGTTAATACTCAAGACTGCTTGTGGGGGAAAAAAGAAATACGAGCCCCAGTCCATCAAGCAGTACGCGTTATATCTGCACCGAACTGAGTTTTGGGCGTGTTGTAAGCGTACACAGGCCTGGTATTGACCACCGATTGTCAACTGAACTTTTTCAAGACCCAAAGTTGTCAGGCAGCGCATCTTGCACGCATGCGCATTATTCCATCCAGCTCTAAATAAGAGTTAAAACAGAAACGAGGTGAGTTCCACAATTTCTAAACAATACGGGCGTTAATAGTCATTTATTGCCGTTGATGTGGGCAGAAATTAGAAAAGCCGGTGTTAGGTTTGCAAATGAACGTTTGTTCACCATATTTTCACTCTGATTTAAAACGGCGAAAATAAATCGTTTTTTTCCAAGTTTCTATTGTAGAAATTAATCAAGCAACAATGTTAAAGCTCATAACAGAACGGTGGTGTTATTGTTTGAGTGTGTGTGGCATTATCTGAGATATCGGGGTTTTGTAAGTGCGTTTTCCTTTTGTTATTAACCGGGAAACTTATTTATTACAGATCGTCCTTAGCTGGCTGCATCCAGTCATAATGCTACGGCTAGCAGTGTAGCAGTCATCCGTTCATCTGTACAGAGAGGCGCTAGCTGACTGTTAGCTCATGTCAGCGCTAGCTACTGTAGCAACCTGGGCTGACATTCCGTGACAAGGGGAAAGTGAAGAAAAACGAGCAGAGTGAATAAAAACACAAAGTCAGGAAATTACACAGCAAACGTTTGCTTTTGTTCGACGCATAGCAGCTTTGCACGATTTGTTTAATTTGGTAACTTGAGTAATTAACATAGTTTAAACGTGTTGGTGGCCTCTTCCTATGCTCCGCCATTTTGTATAAGACGAATGCTAATCATGGGCGCTCTTACATACACTTTATTTATGGCTAGAATAAAACTGAGATGTCAAGTGCAAAGTCAAACTTAACCAGAACCCTTTAGCTCTGACTGTTGTTTACTTTGCACAATGTTACGAGCATGGCGCAAACAGAAAATATAACCTTAATTCAGTGTTGAACATGCGTCAAGCATTAAACGTTTTATCGCAATAATAGTCGTTTTAAAACGGTGATAAGTTTGGTCATTCAGTGCAGAAAACTGCGTTCCTTATTAAAATGATAAACAAATTCCCCTCTCGCTTGCTTGTAACTAGGCAAACATGCGTTTTTAAGAGATACTGTTAAAACAAGGAAAAGACGAACTAATGTGGTAAACTTAAAGTTGAGACATATTTCGTCGTGTTTGTCAATGATCTTGATGAGGGTTTATCCCAATGGGATCGCTTGTACACGCATTTTACCGTTAGTTGACCAGCAAAACAATATTATTATTGACTGTTTTGTCTGAAATCGAAGTGCATGGTGTACCCTCCAAGCCAGCACACAGTCGCCATCTAGTGGTGATGCTACGCAATGCTTTTCACAAGTTCACTTTGAAACTGCAGCTTTTAAATGGCATCACTAAGAATAACACCTATCATACTCACTGCTGATGCAAATGCAAGACTGTCTGGATAAATCAGTGGTATAATAAAATATAAATTGTACTCTTTAGCAATGTTTTTGTTTGTGATGTGGCTTTTTTTTTATTTTTGTGTGTTAGTGATATCAGGAGAGTGGGAATGACTGACACTCCACCCAGTGATGGGCCCTCCCAGGGAGCTGAATTTGACATGATGGGTGCTTTGGACTGGAAGGATGGCATAGCTACTCTTCCTGGAAGTGATATTAGGGTACGTTAGAAATTTGTTTATCTTTCTGTTCTTAATTTTACAAATTTTTGTTTACTGACACAAGTAGCTTTTCAAACTGGATTAGTTAATTTGTGTTGCTGGCATTTATGCTTTCTCTTATTTATTGAACTGATTAGGAGACTAAATGCATCTACATCATGGTGCCAGCTACCTTTTCTCTATGGCTTTTAAATGAATGAGTAAATCTGATCTTTTTTCCTCTGTTTTTCAGTTCCGCATGACAGAGTTTGGGACTCTTGAGATTGTCACAGACCTAGAAGTCAAGGGCCAGGAGGCAGAGCGTAAATGTGACCCAGCGCCGTCTCATACTCCCACCCCTCCACCAGAGGGCCAAACACAGACCGGCACAGCCAAAGCCCCAACGAATCAGAGTAAACCAGGATCGTCACAATCTAAAGGTATGGCAGCCCGTGCTCAGCATTGCTATGTAAAAAAGTAAAGTTTTACATTTTTAAAATATACACCACTTTTTAAATATTTTTCTCCTTTTTAACTTCTGTGCTTTTGTCTTTAGAGGAGGGCCACAGTGTGATGGTTGGTCCTAGTGTAGAAGCAGGTTCCAGTGCAGACCCGGGTCGAAATGCGGAACTTTTACGGTGTCGGGGTTGCGGTGGTCGTGTTTCCGGTGATGCCCTGCTACATGGGAAATTCTGCAGTGCGGTTTGTGCCCAGCCTTCCAGTGGCAGGTAAAAATGCTGCTGTGAAGATTTTACTCCATTTGCTGTATTTCAGTTTGTATTGATGTTCAAAATAACAAAATAAATTCCCCCTTAAGATCATCTCCGGGAGAAGCGCGGGAAAGCCAAGCAGTCGAAGGAGAAAGACTGGGAAAACGTGTGCGCAAAAAGAGGAAGATCTATATGGATTCTGGAGATGAAGAGGAGGACAACCAAGAGGAACCAGAGGTGAGAAGAATATCACTTTACACACTGACAATAAAATAATTATTAATAGTTATTATTTATTAATGCAACTAAGGAAAATTCTATATTGTTAAGATGTAATTTTCATTTATATTTATTCTTTTAATAGGAAAAGGCTAAGAGTACTAAAGGCAGGAGGGCAGGCAAACTTGCTAAACTGGGTGAGTTCATTTTCTGCTGCTTTCAGAAGAAGAAGGGATTAATATTTATAATTATTGTGTGTTTAAATCTTTGAAATATGGATTTTCTTGCATTTGTAATTGTCGTCATTAAAAATACCATAAGATTCAGTTAATGTGAAGGCTGTCACATGTCCATAATATTTTAAATAATGTATCAAAACTCTAATATTGCGTTTGTTGTTTGGGAGCTGGAATGGTTACAAACAATGACTGCCAAGTTAGTCGATGAACACCTAGATCATTTCGAAGTTAAAATGTTAAATATAATAAATGATGTTGCTTTGATAAGAATCAGGAGCACCTTAAGCAAACAGAGGACACCATGGCAAAACACCAATATGGTCACAAAGGTATAAAGAGATTACATGTAAGCTGAACGTAAGGAAACAAAACGTAAAATTTAATGTGAGCCTGTGAGATTATAATAATGAGCTGTGCAAGACCAGAGAGCGGTATCTGTCTCAGATAATTAATAAGAATGTCAACAATGCTCGCACTGTGATATGTAAGTTAGAGAGCTCCGTTCCACTGAGAAATGCCTAAACTTATTTGGTAACTTTTTTTGCAAAAATGAAAACAATTATAAATATTAATGCCACACAAGAAAACTAATGCATGTCCAAAACTAGAAATAACCTAATAAACCATTTAATGTGATTGATTTGATCCTAGAAGGCTCTATAATGAACAGCTACAGACCTGTCTCTAACTATTGTTTTATATCCAAAATAACTGAGAAAATTGTATTTAACCAGTTAAAGAGCTTTTTCAAAGAAATCTTGATAAATTGCAGTCTAACTTCTGACCCCAAAAGGATTGAGACAGCTCTGATCAAAGTCCTAAATAACATCTGGTTGAATTCAGGTTTGGGTCATGTATCAGTCCTGGTTCTGTTGGATCTCTACTGGGTTTGATACAGTAGATCCCAGAATCCTGTTGCACAGACTGGAAAAGCCGTCTCTTATTGATTTAGGTCCACTTTAGGAGGCAGGATTTGTTTTGTTGCGGTCAGCAGCTATGAATCTGAACGAGTGGCCGTGACTTGTGGAGTCCATCAGGGTGTTTTATGTGTCCTTACCGTCTAGTAGACTCAATGTTTCAGAAAGAAAATGTTCTACAATTAATTGAAGACAAAACTGATATAATTCTATTGGTAGCAAATAGAAGAGGGTCAGCAATGGTAAACACCTGGAGATTCAGGCTCTTAAAACCACCAACCATGTTTGTAACCTTGTTAACGCCTTCTTTGCACCATATGTACAGTAATGCTTTTCATGTTTTATTTTATTTGCTTTTAATTATACATGCATATGCTGTACAAATGAACTTGCCTGGTAAAGTTGTTCACATATAAAAAGTTTAGGATCTCATTGGACTCCAGCTACAGTATATGTCATTTTGATATATATAAATATATATATTTAATCCTTAGTGACTGCCCCACCCAACAAGAAACGGGCCTGGAGCTGGCCTGCTTACCTTGAAGAGGAGAAGGCAATCGCTGCACCTCTAAAACTATTCAAAGAGGTATAACTTTCCCATATGAATGACTTTTAGGAATAACCTGATCATGTTGGTTATCTAAATAGTGTTACGATGTTCGTTTGTCTTGCAGCACCAGTCATTTCCTCAAAGCAGGAACAGTTTTAAAGTTGGAATGAAGCTGGAAGGGCTCGACCCGTCTCATCCGTCTCTGTTCTGTGTGCTCACTGTCGCAGAGGTATGAATGCGGCTAATATTCCTGCATTTAGTTCAGCCAAAGACCGCTAATAACTGCCGCGTTGCTTGTTCGTTACCATGCAGATCCAAGGTTACAGAGTAAGACTCCACTTTGATGGCTACCCAGAATGCTACGACTTCTGGGCCAACGCTGACTCGTGGGATCTGAAACCAGCAGGCTGGTGTGAGAAGAATGGACATAAGTTACTGTTGCCTAAAGGTAGCCACACCATTTATTCTGTATGATTTCATTTATTAAAAGGAAGTTGAAATGTTCCTTTTATATGCAGGTAGCTGTTCTGATGAGGTTTGTTTTATTGTAGGTTGTAAAGATGGAGAGTTTAATTGGAGCATGTATGTGAAGAACTGCAGAGGTCAACTGGCCCCCAAACACCTTTTCAAGAGCCTCAACACAGTGAGTACTATGCTCACTATCACTGCTTAATATAGGAGTTGGTTGGTTGGGGTAGGGATTTGCACACAAGTGTGCTTTTCTTTTTATAATATATATTTCTTTATTACATTTTTGTAGTCGGTGACTCCCTCTGGATTTAGAGCCGGGATGAAACTTGAAGCAACAGACAGAAAGAACCCTTCGTTGATTTGTGTAGCAACAATTGCTGCTGTTGTCGACAACCGCCTGCTCATTCATTTTGACAACTGGGAAGACACTTATGATTATTGGTAAGAACTAGTTGGGGAAAAAAAATGCCCAAAGTTGGGGTAAAATTGAATGTGGTTCATTAATGCATAATGCAAGTCAAATAACAGATAGACAAGTACGTTACTATGGAGAAAGTCACTGCAGAGTATGTAACATAAGGGATGACACCCAATGAGGTTTCCATTATCAGAAATTATTGGACTACCCGAGCGGTGTGCACATCCACATCGTCCATTGATTTTTATTAATAGCCACCTTGAAGTCCATTATCCCGCTCACGAAAGAAATAAATTTTAAATCAATTATGAATATGTTAATGTTTTTGTTTTAACTGGTAAAATAATCAGTTTTTCACAAGAAGTGACTGAGTGGACTATTTAACATCTGTCGTTGTGACACGTTGCCAAGGTAACCGGCTCTGGCTACAGCACCTGCAAGTGAAATATATTAACGTATGTTCTGAGTTGCCATGGTGACAATGAAAATGAACAATGAAGCTATCCGACCAGAACATTTTTTTACAGGTGTCCTATAACACTTTTTAACCGACAGGTTCCAGCCAATCAGGATGGAGTATTCACCCAGACCGTGATATAATTTAGAGTAATACTTTTTGATGTGTTGTTCAGGTGTGATGCTAGCAGTCCGTACATCCATCCTGTTGGTTACTGTGAAGAGGCAAAGTTAACTTTGACCACTCCTGCTGGTAAGATGTGGAACCATATGGATACCTGTTCCTTTTTATATTCATGAAATAAAAATCTCATAGAAGAAATAAAGCAGTAAAATGCAGCATGAGATGGTAGTAATGGTAGAAATGAAAAATACTTTATTTATCCCTTTTCAGGGAAATTTTACCATGTATGTTGAAAGCATTCATTACTTAAAGACATTCAAAGCCTCCAGTTTGTTATTCAGAACTTTTTAGTAGGATCTGGATAAGTTTGATCCAAGAAAATAGGATTATTCTGATCCCAACAGTGGATTTCAAGCTTGATTTCAAAATATGGTAAAACTTTAAATTTGGTCAAATAATATAATTGTTTATTTCTTTGCATGTGCCTGTATATTTATATTGATTGTATATTGTATATTTTGCACTTGGCTTGTTTACACGCTACAGTGATGATGTAGATAAAGTAGATATAGGCTGCCTATCAAAGAAATCTATTTTCTTGTCATTCATCACTTTATAATCCGAGACGAACTTGTTCAAAATAATTTCTACCAGTTCCATCCCCTCCTACACGTGCAGTCAGTTCTGATATAAAGCTAAAGGTTGGTGTGGTTCTACCACAAAGGGCTCAGGTGCATCAATAACATGGTTCACAGAGACGCACATGCAGCGTTTTTTTAAATTTAGGATGTTTTCTGAATGTATGCACAATGTAGTTTTTAATTAATTTGCTTTTTTATTTCTTCGGGCTCAAATGTGAGGTTATAGAATTATATATAATAATAGATATTTGTCCATTTCTTTTTTTTTCTTAAAGTAAAAAACTCTAAAAGTGACCCTTTATTGGCTCTTCTACCTGTTGTTCTTTACATAGCTGGTAACTCACATGGTTTTACATTGTGGTAATCCAGATTTGGTAATCCTTAAACGCGTAAAACTGGATCAGGTTGATCCAATCCAGTGTGGCTGTGAAAAAACAACATTAGACAGATTACCAGATTCTTGACAGGAAAAAATGGGATTTCCAAATCTGGATAATTTTGATTCAGATGAAATGTTTTGAAAAAGTGGCCCTGTGGTTTCACTTCTGGTGGATTCCCATTGTGTCATACATCAGTCTTTTATGGGTGTCTCTGCAAGAATGACTCCACAGGAAACTGATCACTGTTAACATTTTCTTGTTTCTCTTTAGATTATAAAGAACCTAAGACTTTCTTGTGGGAGAAATACCTTGAAGAAACGGGTTCACAGGCTGCTCCTGCTCGAGCGTTTAAACCGGTATGTATCAGACAAATACAGTTTTATTGCACTGTATGCTGGCCAAGGTATCTGCATTAATTAATGGTGTTAATTTGACTGATTTCTACACTTGTCAGAAATACTTTGAATGTTTAATAACATTTTTTATATAATTTTTTAAAAACCAAACTTTGGTGGAATAATATACCCTCTTAAACTGCATTACAATATTTTCCTGATTGT
This sequence comes from Pseudomugil tenellus, assembly GCA_037177515.1. Classification (NCBI taxonomy): domain Eukaryota; kingdom Metazoa; phylum Chordata; class Actinopteri; order Atheriniformes; family Pseudomugilidae; genus Pseudomugil; species Pseudomugil tenellus. The sequence continues at coordinate 13,852,302 of JBAMHX010000007.1, read as the reverse complement.
GAGCAAAGGCTGGTATTTTATTCAAAGTATTTGTCTTTGTATTTGGGGTTTATACATGGGACTAGTTGTTCCCAGCATCCCAACAAAAACCACCTGATATATGTGACCCTGGACCATAAAACCAGATAAAATGAACGTACTGAGCGTTATTGTTAAATGAAGCTAAAATTTGTTGTATGTCCATCATAACTGAATCCCAGCATTATGATAGAAAAAATGTTTATCTTTCGTTTACTTTTGTGTATAATTTTTGCAGCGACCTCCGCATGGTTTCCAGATTGGTATGAAAGTAGAAGCTGTCGATAAGAGGAACGCCATGCTTATTCGTGTTGCGACTATAGTTGACACTGAGGATCACAGACTGAAGGTAAAAAGAGAGAAATATCTCCTCATCAAATGTTTTTCACTTGCTATGCGCTCACTTTATGTAAATCATTATTATTTTTTTTTAATAGATCCACTTTGATGGGTGGAGTTCGGAGTATGACTACTGGGTGGAGACTGACTGTCCAGATCTGCACCCTGTTGGGTGGTGCCAGAAAACGGGACACCCGCTACAATACCTTAACAGTGAGAGTTACTACTTGATCTCACATTGTTTCTGTCCTCTCCTGCCAAGTTTGTACTATTTAATCAGCTCCCCACCTTGTGTGTGTGTGTGTGTGTGTGTGTGTGTGTGTATTTAAGGTGGAAGTGATTTACCGACCGCCCCAGGACAAGGATGTCCAACTCCTGGATGCAACGGGGTTGGACACATAAGGGGACCTCGCTATGGGACGCACTACACGTCAGTTGCTCACTTTGCTGTCACGTTCTTTATGAAATAATCTTTAACTTTTGGCTTTATTTTGAATAGCAGATAATTTTCAATCTCACATCTTGCTTCTGGGGGAAACATCTTATTTTTGCTTCACAGTTGCTTCATATTTCAAGCACATTTAAACATGGTTCATGTTACTACTTTGCCTTTTTAAAGAAAACATTATTAAAAGTATTTTTTATGTACGATTTTCTAAATTCTTGTGGTTTTCATGTTGTAGCATATCAGCACTTATACTCTAAATATTCATTGCTAATGTCTCTCTGCTTTTTCATTGCTTACAAATTACATTCAGCAAAAAAGAGGACAAGAGACTCAATATTCTCAAATGTCACTTGTGTTTGTGTGGGTGGCTCTCAGTCTAAATGTGTTGCTGCTGTGTGTATGCGTGTTTGTGGGAGTCAGGGTAATAATGGGCCCCTTTCCTTCCTTTTTTGCATCCTGTTTAAATGCAGAAAACTAAAAGTGAAATATGATTTATTTATTTTTTACATAAGGTTAAAGTTTTGTCCTTGTGTTTAGTCAGGTGAGCTGTCCTTACTCGGAGGTGAATCTGAACAAGGAGGGTTTGTTGCCAGACCGTCTTAGTGGTGAAAGACTTCTCACCCTCAGTGGGCCTCAACCACGAGTACGACGCCCTGACGTTACAGCACAGTCCACCTCAACGCCAGATCATGAAGGAGTCGTAGAATCCCACAGCAGGTTTGTCCCCTTCAGCACCCTGACAAGTTCAGGAAAAGGACTTGGAAACACTTCATAAACTCACAAAACATTCAGCTTTTGCATGCCACTCTCTGAAGGGCTTTGCAGCTTATAGTGGAATATCTGTGTTGCTAGGAAACCAGTGATGGAGGATGCTGAGCATCCAGGGTGCAACAATCAGTCAGAACCACCGGGTGGAGCCAGTGAGCAAAGTCACAATGGAACAAGGCCTAAACGGTACTCTTCACCCGTAACCCCCACTCATAAAGCTGAGCTGATGTGGAGCTTTGGGGGTGATTTTTGTGTGTCAGAAAGTTAACTTACAACACTGCTTAAACTTTTCTTTAGGATGGCTCCAGTTCCCAAATACCTAAAAATGCACTATGTCAAGGAGGAAAGCAGTGATGGTAAAGGTGAGCTGGAGAAATTAAGAGTGAAGAGAAGCATCTCCATCCCTCCTGCATCCCACTGACTGCTGTCCTCTCCGCTCAGCCTCTCCAGAGGCCATCTCTCTTCAGCAGGCCCTTCATGAGTCAGTGTTCTCGCCTGGCATCTCTGCCTCTCCTCCCCACCGTGTTGCTCTTTGCTGGGACAAGCACTGCCAGCTGCTGCCTGAAGTCCTTGGTATCACTGCTAAAAGAGTGGCCACTTGGAGCTCTGAAGAGGTCGGCCATATTTGCTCTCTGCACCAGCACATGTAAAGTAGACTTGCTCTTCTTTCAGGAGGAGCAGCTTTGGTTAATGTGATCCACAGATGCGTTCTCTCCAAAGCTCAACGAATGATTGTGAATCGCTCAGTATGACTGATGAGTTTATTTATTGATCGACATGCTGTGTCTGTGGCTGACAGTTATGTTTGTCTGCTCATCAGGTGGCCAGTTTTATCAAAGGACTCCCAGGATGCAAAGAGCATGCGGCTACATTTAAAACAGAGGTCAGTGCTCAACCACTTTAATCTAATAAGAAAATAATAAATGTTATATTATAGGCCAGCTGTAATTAAAGGGCTTACTCTCACTGGCAGTTTAGTTTGATAGCGGTCAGTGACAAACATGAAAGCATGTGAAGAAAACTTGCACTAATATATTCAAGCAGCAGCATAAATGAGCATTAACTTATTAATCTCAATATTTATCTATTACAGGCAACTGATGTTTGACATTAGTGTCCATAATTATATATAGTTTGTGCATTTTACAGGAGGTGTATACATTTTCACATAAATTAGGATAGGAAATCATATATAACAACAACTAAAATTTAAATTCAGTGGAGGCCAAACGGATTGTCAGTTTTGTAATTTTTCCATTTTTAGCATGGAACTGTGTGACTACCTCACGCACCCTCCCCACCCATGAGGATTTTTATTTTGTGTGTGAAATTATTTTTAAATTGTCATATAATTTGTCAGTTTGAATGTTTATTGTACAGCCTGCAACAACAGAACTGAAATTTAAACTGAGTTTAAAAAGAAATATCCACTCTGATGTGAATGTGGTGCGTGTGTGTTTGCATTAATAGAGTGTGCAAGGCTCCATTATGCAGAAGTGTTTTTTTTGTGGGGGGGTGGTGGTATGCATTGCAGCTTTGTAAGACATGTATGTGCTTATGGCACAGCAATGTGGTGAAATACGGAGCTCCTCGCCAACATTTAGCTGTTTGCAGCTGAAACAATCAGAAACAGGTCTTATAGGGATGGAAAGTTCTCTTTACTACCACAAAAAGCAGCAAATGAAGCCGTTAGGATTTCTCACAGCACACAAAAAACAATGATGGTATTCATGGTGATTAAATGAACAATTTGTTCAATTTAACGCATCAAATTAATAATTACAGCAGTGAAAAATTAAAGCAATTCTCTTAACTTATGAAACTTTTAGAAAATACAATTAGATGTGTTTGTTGAGCTGCTCCTTATTGTCCCAGCTGAGTGTTTTCAGAGCAGCTTATCGGTTTTGCTCCATCGTAACTGACCCTGGCTGTGTTTTTAGTTTGCTACATAAACCAAGTGATTTTCCAGCTTAGGACCTGGTGCTGTCTGCAAATATACCTGGTGTTGCAGTCCTCTTTTTTTAGGCCTGTGCGCAACCACAAAACAGCCTTTCTGGTTAAGCTGGTGGCAGCTGTGGTAAGCTGAATGTTTATCTCTGCCTGTGGAAGCAGCCAGGTGAATAACTGCTTTAACAGGTTTTTGCAAACAGCAAAAGCAGGACGCTGTGGTTTTAATAATAATAATAATGATAATAATAAAAAACCTATTCCAAAGATGCATAAAACACACGACTCAGAAGAAGCAGTGTTTCACCCATGCAATGGTCAGTGCATCCAGGCATATTCATCCCCTCTCTCTCTTAGGGCTCCGTGGTGGCTACAGCTAAAAAAATACAACTTTCATGCATCTGTCTGAACAAATTCTGAGGTAGCATTGAAATACTAATCCACCCAAATCAATTTAATTAATAGTCTTTGATTAAAGATTTTTTTCCATCATCACCACGACTCTTCCAAGGACAACTTTATCTTCATTTAATGTAAAAGCATTTCACTGAGTAAATGATTTAAATCCGAATAAACTAAAATAATGGATTACTTTGGTTAGTTAATGTAGAAAATATACATGGGGGGGGGGGTTTCCCACAATACAAATAACTCAAGACAAAACCGACTAGAGATAAGACACACAAAATCAATTGATGACAAGAAACTGCAGGAATGAAGGAAGGAAGGAGGAAACAGATCATTTCCCGAAATGCATAGAAATGAACTTTTTAAATAAACAAATGCATGTTTCATGTGCACATACACATGTGCACGTGCATATGAAGGCGGAAAATGAAAACAATGAAATTCACAAATTGATTATTCATTGATCGAGACATTTCTTCAAGAGACATTTAACTGTTTCTTTTAGAGGATGATGTTTAACTGATTTCTTCTCCAGTTTGGGAGGATTGTTCTCGTGGCGACAACTAGGGAAGTGAACAGCGTCGTCCTGATGTGATTATGTAATTGTATGGATGACATGTCCGCTAACATGCAGAGCTGTATAAAGGGATGTGGCAGCCTATATGTGATAAGTGACCTGTGAAAATTTGATACAAGACTCTGATTACCACTAAAGCTCTCGTCTCTTTATTGCTCAATATACAGAAAATAATGTTTTTAAAATTATTTTTGTAATAAATTGACAACTTAAAATAATTAAAGTGGATTTTGTTAAAATATTTAACACAACTAGATATTTGATGACTTTAATCATGGCTGTGTAAATGTACTAATCTGTCCAAAGAGGGCAGAAGGGTTGAAGTGCTGCCACTGCATATTGCTGTGTGTTAATTGCTTCAAACAAATGTGTTTTGTCTTTAGCAAATAGATGGCGAGGCCTTCCTGCTGCTCACACAAGCAGACATTGTGAAGATCTTGTCTATCAAGCTCGGACCTGCTCTGAAGATCTACAACTCCATCCTCATGCTGAAGAATGCCGATGAAGAGTGAGAGCTGTCTAACGAGGAGATGCCCCCTCCTCTCAGTTCCCTCAGATTTAGTTCAGTCTTCACTGAACGTAGGACATTTTGATCAAATCAGCCAGAACAAGTTAAAGTCGTCATGCTGTGCTGTGGAGGAGGAGAAAGAGGAAGGAATCATCTCAAAAGTCCCATCGTTGCTTCCTCTCTGTGATGGGCTGGACTGGCCAATAACGCCATGAATATTTCCTCATTTGTTTACTGAATCATTTGAGAAAAAAAAGAACTAAAGGCACCTTCAAAACTTCTTAACGTTGTACAGGATAAATTGGAGTTTTTGTCACAGTTGTTGCTTTTTCTTGTTTTTATCAGAAACTTAAAGAAATGGTGCTTGAGCTGAGAGCAGATGGAACAAGTGTGTTTGTGTTGCTGTTTACTTGGGAACAAACTTTCCCTTTAAGAAAAAAAGATGCATAATACAATCGTTAGAAGTGGAGCAGGTCTGAAATGCAAAAGCATGAAGCTGATACACTAGTTGAGGATTTTTTTCCTGTAGATGGAGAAAGATGCTCAGCAGGCTCAAAGAGCATGAGTGTTAAGTTGATTTGGAGGTAGCTGGCAGGGGGTTGGATTCAGTGGGGAGGGTTAAAACTCTGTATGCGCAAATATGAATAAGTGTTTGAAAATGTGGATGTGATTTTTTTTTTCTCTATTCTACGTGTTGCTTTTCTGTTCGGAGGATCGTGAGAAGTAACGGATAACTGAAGAGTTAGTCGCTGGTGGAACAGCTTTTTGTGCTTTTTTTTTTCTTTGTAAGAACAGCCCATCAATATGAATGTTAAACAACTTGAAGTTGTTTATTTCTTGATTCAAATAACCTCGTATCATCCATAGTGTACATAGTATAGAGCTACTAAAGGAGTTTACTCTTGCTGTTTATGCAAACTGAAAATCTGTCCATACAGGGAAGGACGTTTTGGCAGTGAATGAAAAAAAGATAATACTGAATTAATTTTTTTTTCTTTGAGAAGAGAAACAAGAACATTTTCATTGTCTGTAAATATGTGTGTACTTCAGCAAGTTGGAACGTGTACATCAGCAACTGTTTATATGCAAACGGCTTTTATTTATGTATTGTAAATTAAGGGATAATGGTACGCTTTTCTGGCTAGATGGAATGAGTGAATAGGAGAAAATAAACGAGATCTACTCTGCTTGTCCTCATTTTACCTCTTGTCATTTCAACACGCAGAGATCATCTGAAGCGGGTTTATATGCACATCCTTTTTGCCTCTAGCTTTTAATTACGTCAAGTCAGCAGCAAATTGAGTTTCCTTTGTTTTCCCTCAGTTTCACTAGCTTGCCGTAAAAGTTGAGCAGTTCTGCAATTCAAAGAGAAATTCTGCTTTTAATTCTTTGAGATGTTTTACAGTAAAGTCCTTGCAGGGCTTCTGTTTACATAAAACATAAAGCTTCCATGTATTTATACATTTATAGACTAATTCAGAAAAACCTCAACTCAAACATTTCTGTGTAAAAGTTTCTGGGCACTGAATGGATTAAATTACTGTAGACAGATGTGTGCACATGCAACCCCCCCTATAATCAGTATTCTGGGCCACATCCGGCCCATATGCAGCAAGGTAAAAGTCACAAAACCATCTAACCCAAACATGTGGGCTGATGGTTTATGCTTGCCCAACATCTGGCCCATGCCACCCAAAATAACTAACAAACTCGCACATTTGATTGAACTATGTTTTAATAAGTTAAAGCTCTGTGCTAACCAGGAAATCCGCCATAACTTCATAAATAATGTATAAAAATGTTACTTTAAAGGTGGGAATTTTGGGACTACTAGTCTAATCCAACCTAAAGACGAAGTAAATCAAACAAAAGAACCCAAAACCTGTGTGTGTCCAGTTTAAAACAGTATGATTGTAAGTGAAGAGGAATTTTAGGAAACTATTTTTTCTCTGTGTATTTACATTACAGATCCTGGATGTACTGCTTTCTCACTAACTTCTTCCAAACACTTGGTCCGGTGATCGCAGAGCATAAATATCTGGTCTCACCGTGGGACTGGCCTGAACCAGCCACAGATTCCCACGACCCCTCCTCTTTACACAAATACACACACACACACTGAATCAGAGGCTGCATAGAAGCACGAGCGAGCGGCGCGCAGACAGACAGAGGCAGGAGCAGCGCTGCACCACTTTTACTCTGATTTACTATAAAAGCAACCTTTCTGGCTGAGCTGTTGTGCTCACAAAGAAAAGGCAAGGGCGGAACATCGTTTTCATCTATGGAGGAATTGGGTTCAAATGCAGATTAACCCGCGAATCAAGGTGAAGGAGTGGGAGGAATAACGCAACTCGGGATTATGCGTTTTGATCATGCCGAAGAGGCAGTTTCTGCTTGGGATTTACATCCAAAACAAGGCAAGTACCCACTCCTGAGTGCATGCAGGCTTCATTTCAACAGCAAGAAGTAGAGAGGAGCAACAGTGCTGTCGGTCCGGGATGAATTAGAACAAAACGCTAAACATACTTGCGCTAAAATACAACTTGAAAGGGAATTTATCATTATGTGGGTCCCACTGAATCACGCGCTTTTCTTTTGGGGAGGGGGTAATTAAATTAGGAGTTCAGTGGGGTGTAATTTCCACAGTGGTATGACTCAGTTGGTATGACTGCAGTGAGATCGTGAAGTGAAATCACAAGATCTTGAACTGGGTCAGTTATTAATGATGGAGAATGAGTGGTCCAATACCAGTTAAGCCCGAGTTATGAGAGCTGGGGGAGGAATGTTCCTCCAGAGACACTGGAAGAACTGCAGAGGGGTTGGCATCTCATTAACTCCACCACATGTCCTATTAAAGCGGCTATTTCCTGTTGTGTGCAATGCAGAGTAAACTGCCCCCCCCCACCTTTTAGTCCCCCCCAGATGCTGCATTCATGTCAAACACTTGTATTCTTTGTCTCCTCGCTGTTCAGTGTGAATCCAGAAGATGACAGCTGCCAGTCCAGCCTGCAGCCCCTCGTCCTCCCGCTCCTCACCCGTGTGTCTCCCAGCATGCCACAGACACCTGAGGAAGAGCGAGGCCCTCCAGACCAAGCTGCGCCTGAGCTCTGCGCCAGGCGTGTGGCTCCTACTGGGTTCAGTGGTGGTACTGGTGGGGATGAGTGTAGCGGTGGCGGGTTATGTTTCTGCGGCGCAAAAGCTTGTGGGCGGACGTGGCACCACCCACGTTGAGAAGATGAAGCTTGCTGGTCCTGTGGTCATGGGAGTTGGCCTCTTCATCTTCATTTGTGCCGCCACGCTGCTCTACGAGAACCGGGACCGCGAGGTCCTCGGACGAGGCGTGCATGATGACTTGGAGGATCTGAACGGGGAAAGCTACTCCCAGGAGCAGCCGAGCACTGGTTTTCAGAACCAGTGGGAGTGTACAGATGGAGAGCAGGCATCCTTGGACACTCCAACCCACACACCCCCCCTCTCTAGCCAGAGCCCTCTGCTTCCTCCTGCTCTTCTGCATCAATCCAACACCAGCAGCGGAGCATCACCGCCACCTCCTCCAGATGTAGGAGGCACAGATAAAGAAGAGTTGGACAGAAAGGAAGCGGAGAAAGGAAGCTTGACCCTGCTAACCAGAGTTCTGCACCACCAAGAGCCCGCTCTTCATCTCTCCTCCTCTTGTCCCTCCATCCCCAGTTGCTCTATGAACTCCAGCAACTCCAGTGAAATTGACTTCAACGTACGGACAGACTCCTCTGAGATGGCTCCACTCTGAACCCGCAGCCTCTGATAACACGTGCATGATGAAACACTGAACGTTTCACGCGCAGACTTAAGACTATGCATTCCAAAATAAACACATTCAATGTTGGCTGGTATGTTTTAGTGCTTCTGTGTAGCACCGTTAGCTGCTCTGAGTCAGTCTGTGAAGTGTTTTTGTCCTGCACTGCTCTGACTCACCCGTATCTAAAAGATTGGAGCTCTGCTGGTTGATGTCAGCTCACCATCTTCTTGTCTTAGAATTCCGCCATACTCAACAAACCCTTAAAGCCTCTACTGGTTTGACCGTATTTGGATGTGAGGATGTTTGCTGGAAAGTTGTTTGGATGCTATACTGGGAAATAGACACTCCTCTTACGCTCTTCTCTTCACTGGGAGACCTTTCTGTACAGGACGGGTTAATTTAAGAGGATGAGCCAGATTAGGTCTTAAACTATTGTTTATCTTATCTCGCGTGTTTGTAGTCTTCTCCTTATCTGAGGGAAATTGTGTTTCACTATAAACGAGAGACGCACATGAGGCCACACTCCTCTCACTCGACACCTACAGCCACGCTATAAATACCAACTGGTGCTTTCTTAACGCAAGCAAGATTGAGCTTTCTTCCTATAATTCAGCATTTTCTTTGGATTACCATTTAGATCCTTAGATTTCTCAAATATGGTGAAGTGTTCAAGTATTAGTGGATAGAAAAAAGACAGCAACATTTAAGAAACCAAAAACATCCTGGTGAGGCTGTTAAAAAGTTCCTTCTGAAGAAAATCCATCCTGCCTGTTGTGAGGAATTGAAACCTCACTCTCCCACTATTTCAACCTTCATCCTCTATGTCTTCACCATCTTTTTCTCCTACGCTGTATTTACATACTCATTCCACTGTCTCAGTTCTTCTGCAAAGCTGAGAAACAGTTAAAAAAAACAGGGCAAAAACAAACGAGGGGAAAATGTTAGCAGGTACAATTAAGTCGACATGAGTGTTTCGACAAGCGACGAGGAGAGGAGGGATTAGAGGAGGGGGGCTGTTTTAATAACACAGGAAATCAATCTTAGAGTTTTATAGGTGTGTTAGGACTGCTGAGTATTTCCTTGTTGTTTGAGCCCATGCTGAGATCCTGCCATCCAGATGATGACTGAGAATAAAGTACTCAGTAATCTGCAGCTTCACATTTCATCTCCTTCCTACCTCCATTCAGAGGAGGAGGTCGTCAGGTTTAAGATTCTGGATGTATATTTTAGTGGCACCAGCAGCTCTCGCTTCACACTCAGTCCCGCTCAGTGTGAGATGATCTGGTCTTCTTGAACTTCAACACTGCATTGTGAGTCCATGCTAACTTATTCTGTATGAATCTGGCAGCAAGCTGACCAGAGGGAATAATGTCGACACACACATGCATGCGGGCATCGTTGCAGCAACACAGAATTCGAGAAATCTTCCAGTACATTGATCTGTATTTGTGGCAGTGTTACATAAGTCAGCAGTGCAGGTTTTATGCTGCATTGAGAATATAACTGAATCAAATCCTTTCCTCTCGGAGAGTATTATGCTTGTGTGTGTGTTTGCGTGTGTGTTGATACATATCTTAGCAGACGGACAGGAAGCTGTAAGCTGCTTAACCCTGCGCTGACTCAGGATTCATACTATTTCTCTGTTCCTTAAGAGACAAGGAAAGAAGCTACAATCAACATTTTTTTACTGAAACTCAACCAGTGTGAAGAATTTCAGCATGAAAATGTGTTTATTCCACTTTTTTTTTTTTTTTACATTTTATCAAAAAGGGAATTTAGTCAAAAATCTGTGAAGTACAAAGCAGTGACACAGAGGAAGAGATGTTTGGTATCAGCAAGGACATATTTACAAAACTTGTCTCTTTCTGATATTTGGTTGCTCTTTACTGGAATCGGACAGATGTGTCAGCAGTGACTATCTTCTACAAAAAACACTTTCTGATATTTAAGAGGAGAAAAAAATCCATCTTGTATCCAAGTTCTCTTAGTTCCCTCTCTGATCTTTCAGCAGATCTTTGTAATTACCAAAGCTTGTTTGATGGTCTGCAGCCTTTCAGTAGCCATGACTGGTGTCAAATAAGTAACAAGTACGTTACCGACTAATCCAATTTCAGCCCAGCTTCCAGTAACCTCAGCAGTCTTCATGGTGCAGTCAATGGAAGAAGCTCCCTAGTGAAAATGAAAGGACTGATATTCTGTGTTTTTGCCATCATGATGCTCACATCTGTTCAGGGTAAGCTGATTTTTCTACATGTGTTTTAATTGTCCTTAAGGAGCCTACATGTGGTTGTACAAGGGCTTTGTTACTACTGACGCAGTAGGTGTAAATCCAATAACATCTTCTGTCATTAACAATTTAACCTGCATGCACAGATTTAGTCCAACAATATGGTATAATTACCTAATCAGTTTCTGATAGTTAAAGTTTATGCAGTTTGCATTTAATACCTATGCTCATCTTATTTTAAAATGAGAAATATCTGTCTTATAAATATATATA